>CM053792.1:479500953-479660953 GCA_028749045.1 Cupressus sempervirens
CTGGATACACCATCATATGCCTATCTCTACCCTTATCTCTCTCTCTGGATACCCCATCACATGCCTCTCTTTCTCTCTCTACTAAAAACATCTTCTATGAAAAATATAATATGGACCCCCTCTTGTCTCTAAATATGCCCTCTCTCTCTCTCTCTCTCTCTCTCTCTCTCTCTCTCTCTCTCTATTTATATACACCAACTAATCTCTCTCCCCCTCTCTCTAGATACACCATCATATGCCTATATCTACCCTTATCTCTCTCTCTCTCTCTCTCTCTCTCTCTTAAATGAGCCCCCTCTTGTCTCTAGATATTGTGATGTCCCCATATTAGTATATAATTTAAATAATAAATAAATGTTTTATATAAAGTAATATTAATAATGATATTAAAATAATAATATTTTTATAAAGTAATATTACATTCTAATTATATAATAATATCATATCATGCTATAATAATAGTAATCTAATATAATATAGCAACATACTATATTAATAAAGTATTAGAATCTAATAATATAGATATATCATTAAATTAATATATATTATAATATAAATGTTTTGTGATATTATTATAAATAAATAATTTCTATTTTGTGTTTTTTTTTTTTTTTTTTTGAAAGAGGGGTAAACGCTTTGACTTGGAGCTATGAACCAGTGAGGCCACAAACGAGGGACCTCATCCCCATGAGATTTGAACCTTGATGGCAAGGATAACAACACAACAACTTAACCATCACAACATGCCACTATTGGCAATATTTTGTGAAATTAATATAAATATTAAATTTAATATAAATAAATAATTATATAATATAATAAATATTAACATATAATATTAAATAATAATAAATAAATAAATATTATATATATATATATATATATTTATATTATCAACAAGCTATCAAATCGATATAATATTATATCAATTAATATAGTAACAAAACGTAAATTATATAATTATATAAATAATGAATGTATTATTAATATAATATATTATATTATTATAATAATATATAATATATTACAAAAAATAATAAATTATAAAATAATTGATATATAGATATAATAAGGAAGAAAATTAACAATGCATAATACAAATGATTGATAATTATATGTTTTGTATAACAATAACAAAATGTATGATGATTGATATAAAATCATAATATAATTTAGTATCAAATAAATTGTTATTATTAATAATACTAACAATGTAATATTTGATAAATAATAATATAGCATTAAAATATTTAAAATAAACAAATAACTATGAAAAGGTGTTATTAAGGATGTGTCTTTTACAACCCATCCATCCCATAAGATATTTAATGAGGTTCATATGATTTGTCCAAGGGGGAAAAAAGATTTAATAAGGGATCATGCTTTAATAACACTTAGTGTTGAAAGCAATAAACTATCCACCGGAAATAAATGATTGGAGGAAACATTACAATCAGCATGGACTGGATGCAAAAAGACTTGAGAATCATTTTTATAAAGCTATCACTTTGGATATCAAGCATACAAAGCATTTACAAAAATCATTAGTGGAAAGTAATCTAAAGATTGATCTCTCTTATTGATACTTAAAATTAGTGATACAAATTTGAAACAAGATAAGCATTGTTACTATATATCTTCCCTACTATATTTGTGAGAGATTATTGTTTATTCATGCTACAATCTGCACAAAAATAAAGAGATTATTAAGAACCACATTCTAAAACTGAAATACATACATAGTTCAGAGTTTAAATAAATCAAATCAACAGAGGAAAGATGGAAAAAATGATAGAAATTAAATAAAAGTCTCACAAAAATGAATGACCTCAATATGAGTTCATTACAAATGGTATCAGAGCTCAAAAATCTTGCCATCCTATGGAATTTAATCAGAAACAATCACAAAATATATATATATAATTTCCAACACTCTTTATTGCCGTGGAGGTCTAGCTATGAAAGAATCGATTAATCTAAAGATATATTGAGTCAAAAATTATTTAGTTGGCAGAAAGAGTAGCGCCTAGTCCAAACTTGGATAGAGAAAAGAACAATACCTGTGAACAATTACTTCATTGGACATCATGAAAGTTTGAGGTATACAGTGGCCTCCTGAAGGACGTAAAATATAAATGCACAAACCATTTCATAGAAGTATCGTTCATTTCAAAATAATAATAGTATTTGGCATATACATGGAATCCAAAGTGAATCTTCATTAAAGCCACCAAGGATGATATACCCAGTTGAAAATATTTGGCACACATCCCGGGAAAAGTAGCGAATGTGTGCCTCTGTGAAGAGGAGTCGTCGGGCTTTAGAAGTAACAAATATTGCTTTGTCTAAATGTTTACAAGCAGCCATATGCGATGAATGAAATAAATTGGTCAGGAGTATCATGTTATTTAAGCAACTATGTGAAGGTAACAACGAGTATTATATGAAACTATGAGTCATGAATACCACTAGGAGCTGTCAGAAGTTTCCATGCAATAACAATGACAATCCAGATATATTTACATACAAGGGATGTTAAAAATGCCATTGCAATAGTTTCATTTGTCTCTAAGTAAGGAAATGCAATCTAGATCTATATACATATTGTGATGCTAATAAGGTGATAGCAAGAAATATTTTAAGATAAATTATTACCGACAATGTGAAGACAAATCCCAGTGAGTGCAAGAGCCTGATGAATGGAGTACAATAGCGATTTAATTGGGAAAGGTCTATTGTAAATAAACAATGATAAGGAATGACAGAGATATTCCTCATATACTTCAAATATGAACAGTGTTTGGGAGAAACTAAAATCAAATTATGGAATGCAATGGTTGGAGGTCTACAGGATAGTCAAAACTCTGCCAGATGATCTGAAATAATGCATTCCGTAGCACAAAGTTTCCATTACGGCCGTGGCTACCTTGTCAGAGTACTCAGAGGTCCACACTACATTTTTCTTATTGTCAGACAGGCTGAGGCCATTTTAGACTTCTTTGCAACTAGAATATCTTTGTTATCTTTGAGAACAATCCAGGCTAATGTTTTGAGAATGATACTGTCAAACCAGATGCCTACGACATAAAGAGTTGGAGTGAGCTGATAGAATCCAAAAGAAAAATGCCCATTCAATGAAAATCATTTGGAACCTCAGGAAGGGCTAAGAGTGGAGCCAAGCGTGATATCCTATTGCACCCTCTAGCTGGCTAAAGCACAGAAGAGAACCTAAATGAGAATGAAAATGAAAGAGGCATGATGATAAGTGAAAGAATGCAGGTCTAAAAATAACATATGATCAACCGAATCAGAAGTATTGATAGAAAATGACAAGAGAAAAACAACTTTGTAGACAATAATCAAAGATTAATAATATTTAAAAAAAAAATAGAGCCGGGTTGAAGACTATCTACTGCTAGGTGCATTTGTTTGAAATCAAAGGAAATCATACAAACATAAGAAAAATTAAGATGATTTGTAGTGTTTGACAGTGTGCGCTGGAAAACACATCAAACAAGGACATGCCTAAAAATAAGAGAACCATGAAGAACTTCATTATATTATTGGTGGTACAATCTACATAATTATTTTATAAATATTAAAGCCAACATTATTGATGGCAGATCAACGTTCAAATTGGTGCAAGCCTTATTAATTAAGATAGTTAACTATCAACATGGAAGTAAAACCTAAAATGAGCCATTTGTGTATGGTGTGAAGGATATCTTTGAGCTGTTGCAATTAGATAGCAGGTTTCACTTTATCAAAATATTAGATTCAGTTGTTTGTGTCAATAATTGTAATAAAAACCATAGAAATATAACAACATCTAACACCTTAGAAATAAAACAACATCTAACATAGTATACAACTCGATGTGCCATTGTTAAGAAGAAAAAGTTATATTGCTACTTATAAAGTATCAAGTACGAATGAGCTTTTCATTTTTAGTTGTTGCAAGGGTGAATGTCAGATTGATAGTTTTTGTATTGCACTATCACCAGGCATTCTATTTATTATACATGTAGATCCAATTGAGTTTTTAGAAAGACTGTCATTGTAATTACAAATTCGCTTCCCAAATTGCTATTAGGAAACGAGAGTGTTTGGGCAAAGACTAATTGAAGTACAATGTTTGGGCTAACGATTTCATTGGGAGACGATTACATAAACTCCCTTTTATTTGTCGTGAATGATTTAAGAGGATGACAATAAGATTTTCATTACAATCTGAACAACAAGTTTTACACAGTATCAATAGCGAGTCTATGATTGGGCTTTGTTTTGCTTGAACTAGTGAAATATTGTGACAATACAAATCACGCGCAATGGCCATTTTGTACTTAGTTTGGTAGTGGTGAGAAGAAGAGAATAGTCAATGGAACAAATACAATGATTTTCTTACAAAAATGTTTGAAGCAACATGGAACAAATACATGGCCAGCTATACAAGTGATTGTGTGAATTGTCCAACTGATGTTTTCTTTAAATTGAATAGTCAAAAGTATTCAATTCTATTTGAAGCAGATGCAATTCAATGTAATCAGAAATGAACAAGATCAATCCAACGAGTGTTACTTGCATCCTGAGTATGATTCTACCTCCAATTCTAATGATGACGATGAGTGTTCTATTTGCTTTTGCAGCTTGCATGAAGGAAAAGTCATTGAGCTGGTGAAATGTCATCATTTCTTTCACATAAAATGTATTGAGAAATGGTTCAAAACATGTCCCACTTGCCCACAATATTTGGCAGTTTATGATGTTAGCTCAGGAAATCAGCCACTAGGGGGCATGAGTGTTCATTATATTTCTTTTATAGCAAAGAGGTAAGTAGAAGGAATTAATCTTTCTTTTAATTTCATATTTTCTTATTGCAAGAGGAAATTTTTTGAAATTATGAAAATATTTTATCATTTCTTAAATGAGCTTCCCAAAATGGGAAGGCCTATCTAGGAAGGTTTCCAAATTCACGAAATAGCAAAGAAAAGAAATCAGAATACATGAAAATGAAATATAAATGGAAAATATATATATGAAAAATGAAAAAATGAATGTTGATTTAAGGAAAACATAGTAATTAGAATACATTTCAATTATAGTATAGAAAGTCTATCTCTCATCCAAAATTATGTAATCTTAGATAGGGAGTTGGTGGAGGGAAAGACAGAGTAATTTCGAGCACTTGTCAGAACCGCTTGAAGCTTGTTTCACGTGCCCTCTGCACCATCATTCTACTATCAAGATGATCGTAACAAGGAGAGAGAAAGTTGTTTGTGTACTATAAGAAGAAATCTTTCAAATGAACTAAGTAAATTAAATTTAATACTCATCTTCTCATCCACATTATGATATCCTAAGGCAGGGAGTTGGTGGAGGGAAAGGTAGAGTAATTTCGACCACTTGTCGGAACTACTTGAAGTTTGTTTCATGCACCCTCTGCACCGTAAATCTACCATCTCAAGATGATCATAGTAAGGAGAGAGAAAGATTCCTTCCAAAGGATTATGTAAATGAGAAAGGGGACTCATCCTTTCTTTACAACCATTATATGCTAATAATTATTTGTGTTTATAGAATCCATGATCAAAAGGCATAGTGGGGAAGTATATTTTTCATTCCTTTTACTCTACATCCTTCATCATCAAAATTAAACTATAGAGAATCAACAAAGAATGTATGATATGTTTGCATCGTGTATGCTTTGTACCTTCATCCATCATCTATCTTCATCGTGTATGTTTTGTGCCTTCATGCATCATCTGTATTCATCATGTATGTTTTGTGCCTTCATTCATCACCTGTCTTCATTGTATATGCTTTGTGTTTTCATGCATTCATGTGTCTACTTCGTGCATTTATGCATCAATATTTGTATATGCTTATATTTTCTTACATCATAAGGATATTAACATTACATGAAGATAGTCTTATAAGTTGTCTTTGCTTGAGGACAAGCAAATTCAAGAGGGGAGGACTGTGATGTCCCCATATTAGTATATAATTTAAATAATAGATAAATATTTTATATAAAGTAATATTAATAATGATATTAAAATAATAATATTTTTATAAAGTAATATTACATTCTAATTATATAATAATATCATATCGTGCTACAATAGTAATAATCTAATATAATATAGCAACATACTATATTAATAAAGTATTGAAATCTAATAATATAGTTGATATATCATTAAATTAATATATAATATAAATGTTTTGTGATATTATTATAAATAAATTTATATTTTGTGACATTAATATAAATATTAAATTTAATATAAATAAATAATTATATAATATTATAAATATTAACAAATAATAATAAATAATAATAAATAAATAAATATTATATATATTTATATTATCAACAAGATATCAAATTGATATAATATTGTATCAATTAATATAGTAACAAAACGTAAATTATATAATTATATAAATAATGAATATATTATTAATATAATATATTATATTATTATAATAATATATAATATATTACAAAAAATACTATATTATAAAATGATTGATATATAGATATAATAAGGAAGAAAATTAATAATGCATAATACAAATTATTGATAATTATATGTTTTGTATAACAATAACAAAATGTATGATGATTGATATAAAATCATAATATAATTTAGTATCAAATAAATTGTTATTATTAATAATACTAACAATGTAATATTTGATAAATAATAAGATAGCATTAAAATATTTAAAATAAACAAATAACTATGAAAAGGTGTTATTAAGGATGTGTCTGTTACAACCCATCCATCCCATAAGATATTTAATGAGGTTCATATGCTTTGTCCAAGGGGGAAAAAAGATTTAATAAGGGATCAAACTTTAATAACACTTAGTGGTGAAAGCAATAAACTATCCACCATAAATAAATGATTGGAGGAAACATTACAATCAACATGGACCGGATGCAAGAAGACTGGAGAATCATTTTTATAAAGCTATCGCTCTGGATATCAAGCATACAAAGAATTTATGGAAATCATTAGTGGAAAGTAATCTAAAGATTGATCTCTCTTATTGATGCTTAAAATCAATGATACAAATTTGAAACAAGATAAGCATTGTTACTATATATCTTCCCTACTATATTTGTGAGAGATTATTGTTTATTCATGCTACAATTTGCATGAAAATAAAGAGATTATTAAGAACCACATTCTGAAACTAAAATACACACACAGTTCAGATCTGAAATAAATCAAATCAATGGAGGAAAGATGGCAAAAAGGATACAAATTAAATAAAAGTCTCACAAAAATGAATGACCTCAATATGGGTTCATTACAGATATGCCCCCTAATCTATGTGTGTGCATGTGTGTATTCCCCCCTATTAAAAATATAATATTATTTCTATTTAGTAGTAGATATAGGGTTAAGATTAGGTATATAATTTACTAAATGCTTAGTACAATCACATATAGAGTTAAGATCCAAAGTTTACAATTTCATTTATATGACACTTAGTGTTATGGTTAGGGTTGACAAGTAGTTAAATGCTACACTAAAATAAGGGATGTGGTTAAGGGAAGGATGAGCTTTAGGTGTAGTGTTTAGGTATTTGGAGTAGAACTATGATCAAAATTGGGGTATAGGTTTTAAAAATGGCTCTAATAGTGAAATATTTTAAATTGTATCTTTTTCATTAAAGGGGAATTATAAGTCCTGACACAACTATTTATATGATGTAAAAAGTGTGAAAAAATAGATAAGAATAATTTTTTTGGAAAAGATTTCTCCATGATGATGTAAGAACATTATATATTGTTGAATTTTTAATAATAGTAATGCAAGTTTTATTGCAATGATTTTAAATTATAATCAATGAACATGCCTATCATGAAGGACATCTATGTAGACTTATGATTTTGTTTCTTAATTAACATATTTAATAGCCACATCTATTGAAGACATTCTTTTATTAAAATATTTTCTTTTTCTTTTTCTTTTCTTCATGAAAGTTAAATAGAACAATGGTGAAACACAACTCCCAATACAAGTTATTAGAAGAAGTCAAAGTCTAAAATTGGAGACAAGAATGAAGTATATACATAACACTTATCTGTAATGGTGTAAATACATGTCACATTCTTCAATGATTAGGATTGTATTGTAGCCTTTATTTGAACAATGATTGTGAAAGACTTCTTTCGTCATTGAGGGAAACCCATCCACTTTTGCAAATGTGTCACGCATGAATTTTGTTGCATCTTTCATGTGCTTCCATTTCCTCAACATAGTCAATTGACAATATTACGTTCTCTACAACTTCAATTATATTTGTGCGTGACTCTTTAATTATTTGTTGGCATTTGTCAAACTCGATATCAAAGAAATCATTTGAGGCCACTGAAGTAGTTAGGCTAGTATCAATAATGTTTGATTCTCCATTCAAAGCATCCATAACTCAAATATTAACCTATATAGATAAATAAAAATAAAAATTATTTTGAATGAAACATTTAGATTGTAATGTTTGAAATATGGTGGCATTGCCTCCAGTTTTCAAACATTACAAACATAAACATTATATACATATATTTTTTAATGAAAAATACTTAAATAAAACACATATGTAATCTAATTAAATAATGACAAAATATAAACTATATATATGATTTGTCTATTTTAAGTAAATTATTACCTTTAATAAAATATAAATTTCATTGGTATGGCGACATTGCCATCCACATTAATGATAACATTTAATTATGAAACATGAAAATATGATTTTTCTGAAACATGCAGATGTAAAAATACTATGAAACATACAATTTTAAAACATGCAAACCAAAACCATTCTGAAACATGAAAATCTAAACCTAATTTGGAGCATGTACATTAGAAACATTCAAATGAAAAGTATTATCCAATATATAAATCAAATAGATTTTGAATGCGATTCTAAATCTAAATCAAACGTGCAAGGCTAAACTATTATATGCAAATCTAGACAATTTTGAATACAATTCTAAATCTAAATGAAACTAATTCAAATTGAAATCCAAATCAAAGTAGAATACTATAACTAATTTTAAAACTAAATCTACATCTAAATCTAAATAGATAACTGAATCTAAATGTAAATGTAAAACTAAACTAAAAATAAAAAAAATAAAAGTGGAAATCTCACATGCAAAAAAGTTACTCCAAAACTTCAATCAACTCCAATCTACTCCTCCAATAATCTCCACCTCTTCCTCCCTCCAAACTCAAAATGAAAATGAAATGATGAGCCCTTTTTATAACTTGTGAGAGGCTCCTCATATCCTCCAATGGATGTCTCTTCACATTCCACAAATTTGTTTCAAATTGCACCATTTCCCCCCCCAAAAAAGCATGAATGTGCATGAAAAAAAAATGTTTTTTTTAAAATTAATATTTAATTTTTTATTGAAATTATTCAAGCCCTGTTTGTTCAGCCCCTATTTAATAATAGGAAGCAAAAATAATTATTTTTGCCAACTATTATTTTGAGAATGCTTTATTATTTTATTATTTAATAATTTAATATTGAATTAGATTTTTCGTAACTGCTTCATTTTCTTTCTTATTGACAAAGAATCTAGTTTAAATTGATTTCTAAATATAAATTTCGTTTGTAACTCCCATCAAATTTATTTTTTATTTCTATTTGTTAATAATTATGATTGCCAAATGGTATTACACGTTTTTATTTGGCTTTTAATATTTTTGTTAATGCCAAATGGCATTTTCTATTTTAAATTGATTTAAAAAAATAAATTTCATTTGTAACTCCCATCAAATTTATTTTCTATTTCTATTAGTTAATAATTATGATTGCTAAATGGCATTACACATTTTTATTTGGTTTTCAACATTTTTGTGAATGCCAAATGACATTTACTATTTTAAATTTATTTTTAAAAGTGATTTTCATTTGTAACTCCCATCAAATCTTTTTTCCTTAGATGAATTATTCCTTAGAATATTCTTGTGCTGGGAATTGTTGCTCCCATTGTATATGCCTCTCGACATAACTAGAATGCAACGAAATCATCTAATTATGATTTCCAAATGGCATTACATATTTTAATTTGGTTTTCAACATTTTTGTGAATGCCAAATGGCATTTTCTATTTTAAATTAAATTTTAAAAGTGTTTTTCACTTGTAACTCTCATCAAATATTTTTTCTTTAGATGGGTTATTCCTTGGAATATTCTCGTGCTGGCAATTGTTGCTCCCATTGTATATGCCTCTCAGCATAAGTAGAATGCAACGAAATCATCTAATTATGATTTTAATGCAATAGTTGATGATAATTACAACGAAATAGGATTGATGATATATTATTATTGAGTTATAGACTTTATAATTATTTCCTTTTTATTAAAATGTAAACTATTAAAACATATATAAACTATTATTATAATAATAAGGTCTAACTAAAATAACTATTTAATCTACTCCCCACAAAAAAAAAAAGTCTTTTGTTTTTGAATTAAAAGCAGCAAAAAAACTGTCTTTTTTTATGAAACAGTTAGGTTACAGATAATTTCTTCTGAAAACTAGCAATCAGATTCTTTATTTGGTTCTTATTTCATAACCGTCTCCTTTTATATTTTGTTTGCATTGGCCAAAATTGGGTTCAAAACAAAAGTATTGAATTTTGCAATTTTTTGAATTTGAAAATTTGCATCTAGGTCCAAAAATTTGATTTGCCTATTTGTTTGGCGTGGCCCATTTGTTTGTTGCGCTCACAACATTTGTAGCATCTATTGGAATAATTTTACTCTTAGTGTGAAGGAGTGTAAATTTTTCTTATGTTTCCTATCAATATTTGAACAATACGTCTTGAATTTGAAGTTTAATATTTTTCTTTCTTGTTTAAAAAAAAATTCAGTCTCTCTTCAATGGTTTCTCGATCAAGAAGACCAACGTTGGGGGAAAGAGAAAAATGCATTTCATTTATGGAAAACATCCAAAGACACTAAGAATGAGAAAAGTGAACATGGTTATTTTTTAATCAAAATATGTGAGATTTCTTTTATGGTCATTTTTTAGGAATGTGTGAGATTTATCCAGTGTAAAAGTGTGAATCCTTAATGACTTAAGAATTGAAGGGGCTTATCTAATTTAGGTTTTGTATTAAATTTGTATCAATTGATTAAAATTATTATCATAAATTATCTCCATCAAAATAGAAAACTTTTGACATTTATGAAAAATTTAAATTTAAATTTATTATAATCATAAATAATCTTCATCAAAATAGAAATCTTTGACATTTGTAGAAAATTTAAATTTAACAACACATTGAAAAAGTGTGTGGCTTGAGTAAAAATACAACATTAGTTATTCATTGTAGGCTGTAATAAATATGATCCATATAAAGTTGCTATAGGGTTTGCCAAGATTTAACAATACAACTTGGGTTTTTGTTCAATTGTTTCTATGCATAAATGGCTAAGGCAATACTTGAGCATTTAAAATGTGTATTTGTTGATTTAATTAAACATTATTCTTTCAAGATGTTTAGTTAGACTTGGACTTGTAGTGGATGCCAGATGGGCGTTTGTCTATTTTTCTTCTTGTGATATTGTAGGTTGAGGGAGGAAGGATCAGTACAAATGGCCTTATTATCTAACATCATGTTTGAAGGTAGCTAGAGATTTTTTTATTTAAAAAATTAGTATGTGAAAGTGATGCAAACTCTTTTTAAGTATAGATGCCTCTCAAGTATTATTCTTGACAAAGATCCTTGTCTAGCTATTGTAAATAAAGATAAGGAGAATTTGATGCACAAGATTGTGAAGAAGTAATGTTGATTGAGTTATTTGTGATAGATGAAATGTTTCTTGAAGTCCAAACATGGACGACTTGTTGAAATTTGGAAGCGTTTGCAACTTTTTCATGAGATTTTAAGGAAGGGTAGAGCCATATTCTTGTGTAATATGTTATCTTTTCTCATTATGGAACTGGTAATGAGAATGACAACAACCCATAACAAAGACATTATAAATTCATGACAAGAGATTATAAATTCAGTGCATTAAGGGCCTATTTGGTAGTGGGAATATGAGTGGAATATGCATATGTAAATTTTTAAAAATTTGAATTCTCCATTTGGGTGCATTAAATCAAAATTGGGAATAGGAATACATATTCCAATTTTGGCCCTAAAATGAGCATTTACAATTCCACCTAAATAGGTGGAATTGGAATACGTATTTCTATTCTAGTTTTATTTATTTTAGAAAACATAAATTTATGGGTCTGTGAATTCCCCATCAAATTCTGGCTGAACCAAACAAAAAATAGGAATATGTATCCCTATTTTCTATTCCAGAATAACTATTCCTATTCCCACAGCCAAATAGGGCCTAAGTTCCACTCACTACGAAAAAACAACAAGGACAATTGAAATATGATTCAACATTATTGAGTAAATATAAAAGCAAACTTCCAATATAGAAATAGAAATAAACCAAGTATTAGACATATCAATTATCACCAACAGATAATATCATTTAAACCTTACTTATAGCCAACAAGACCATCCATAGTTAATATTATTCATGCCATTAAAAGAAGTATCAATAGAGTTATTATAACAATAGCATAACCAAATCTATGTGATATTGCCATGCATCAAAGCCATTGAAATAAGTAAGTGATATAATACATGGAGCCAATGATTGAAGATGATTAAGGTGTTATATCCATGTCATGCATAGGCTAATAATGTAATATATTTTGACTTACATAGGAAAATTGATTATTGATAGATGATTTCATTTTTAAATTGGTAAGAATTTCTTATTTACACTCAAGAGTTTATTTATACATATATATAGATATTGAGTGGGAGTTGACTCCATCTCATAAAAAATAACATAGAAATATTATATATTAAAGAGAATGCTTTAGATAGTCATAAAAAAAATGTATTCATATACTTGGCAGTAATGATGCATGTTCGATGATTATGAAATATTTGACATTGGAAGGCAAACACGTCATGTATTACTTTACCATTTCCCTCTACTTAACCATTTTTCATAAAAAGGAGCTTGTTTGCATTTCATTCTTCTTGATCCACCCTTGAAGAGACTGTGATGGATGTTAAAGAGAAAAGGAAGAAATGGACCAACTTCACTATCCTTCAACAAGGGCTCATGTTTCGTCTTTTTCAGTTTCACTTGGTCCTTTGCCCTCCCCGTGTGATTGCAAGTGACAATATCCTCTCCTCTTGGGCCCCTCTATGTTTGGAGTTTGTGGGTGGTAGTTATGCCTCTACCCCTTAGCCATCTCCTAACCAAACCCTTATTAAGGGTAGGTAGAACAAGACTCTGGCCCCAGAATCAACTGCTAATAAAAGAATTAAAATGGAAAGGGGGGTGAAGGTAGAAATTGGGGATGTAGATGAGGAAATTGGAGGGAGTAGAAGAAGGTCAAGAAGAATTGCTAAGACCCATAGAAGATATAAAAAAATGGCCAATTGCTCTCAGGAGGAGGAGGAAGACACTAACTCTGAGGAGAGTGACAAGATCTCGGGGGATGGCCAAGAAAAGGGGAAAGAAGAAACATACAAAGATGTGGAGAAATGGGATGATACTTTGGGTTACACTTTGGATTTTGAGGCAAAAAATCCTACCAAGGACCCCTTCCTTGACCCCACCCATGTCTCTGCCATCATCATCCTACCTTCTATTGACATCTAAGAGAACCCCAAAATTGTTAATGACTCCCCTGACACTATCTCCTCCCTAGTTAAGAAAGATGGTCTAGAAAACCTAAAGGCCCCCACTAATAATCTTGTGGTTCAGGACAACAACAATTCTCTGGCAAACAATAAGGCTCTAAAGTTGGGAACTAAGGAAAAAAGGGTTGTTACAAGTGCAAGGATCTCCAAGAGCTGAAAGATAGGTGCAATGTTGTAGAGGAGGGTTTCGTCCTCTTCTCAAAGTTCACCCTTAAGGTGACTCATGCCACTGCCACCACTCTCTAGCCACTAGCTGATGTGTCAGAGGAGGAGAGCCCGGTGAAGGACTCGAAGCTTCTCTATAGTTTCCTTGCTAAATATTGGGCTTAGGTGCTCCTAGCTGGGAGAGGAAAGAAAAAAGATGCTAGTTAGTGGCCTCCTGGTGTCTAGTGTGTTTTGGTACTTTGTTGGTTTCTACTATCCATCCTTGGGTGATGGTTTTGTTTTTTATATTGAACTTAGTTCTAGGCTATAGGTGGTATGATATGATGACCACCTATATGCATTTGGTTAAACTATTTAACTCTATTGGTTCTAAGGGTGAGATCTCTTGTACTTTTAATTATAGTTATTCTGTTATCTACTGGTTGTCGGCTGGCTTTTTGCTGGTTGTGCCACCACTGTTATAAAGGGTCAGCCCCCTAGTTTTGGCTATTTTTATATCCAAAAAAATTGTACAATATGTTTTAGATTGTCATTAAACTTGAATCTTTTGTTTAGAAATGTGACTCCTTTGACAATTATTCTATTTGGAGTCCTTTGAGAGTTAACACCATTTACTTAAGTACAAGTAGCTTGCTTTCTCTCCTTTCATAGTAATGGCACAACCAAGGGAGCTCTCAGTGTCATTTTTAGGGTGGAAACCGTTATGGTATCAATTTTGTTTGATTCAATTTTTCATCAAAATTAGTAATCTGGCTGAACTGTTTCATTTTCGTTCTTTTTATTCATACACTGTACATTTTGCCTCACTGTTCGCTATTGCTACTCAATTTTTTCACCTGTCATACATCAAATAATCATTACGTCTCTGATAATGTAATTCTAAGGAAAACAAAACATTATTTTTGGGGATCTTGGTAGTAATAAGAAAGATTTCTAAAAAATCAAGTGTTCAAATTCATCTTTATTTTTTTATATCTTAATTAAAAGAACAAACAAGTTGAGTTTTGTAATTTTTATTATATTATTTAGCTTTCCTCTTAAAAAGAAAAATTTGTTACTTCTTGTCATTTGAAAAATATATGAATTATATTATTGTATATTTACATTTCATATCTATTACATACATATCTTTAATAAATATGATTAGATGTTATATTATCTAAATTAGATCTACAAAATTTATGACTGAAATTTATTTTATATTAAAGGATCAAGATTTTGATTTATGTTATGTAAAAAAGAATGTTTTAATTCGAATCCTTGAAAACTCAGAATTTAAATTCTAATATAAATTATTTATTTAGAAAGTTGTTTAAATTTAGATTTTATTTTAACAATATATCAAACTGAATGTTGAATGTAAAATTAATTAGTTGCACAATAAAATATTAAACTAAACTTATTAATTATAATATACAATTAAAATTAATTTAATTTCCATTTAATATAATTCAATTGTAATATTAATAATGATAAAGTTAGAATTTCATTTTATTTTAGATTGACATTGAAAATATAAATAACAAGAGCTCCATAGAGCTAGAGTCCCGCCTTATAAAATAAAGAGAAAGACAAGATAGTTATAATAAATTAAATTGTAAATACTTTCAAACAACTGTTGTTAGAAAAAGGAAAGAAAGGAAGATAAAATATAATATCAACACTAAATGATAGAAATTAATTTAGCTTAGATATTAAACTAAATAATAATTTTAAATTATTTATAGAAGAACTAGGCTATAGAGGAAAAGACAATGTATCTTATAGATTCATTTATTTTTGAGAAAATTTATTTCAAAAGAGTCATGGGTAAAATCAATTATCATTTAATCTTGAATAATTTATTTTAGAATAAACACATTAATGGCTGGGTTTTTTCCTAATAATTTTTCCTTTCTTCCTATGATCAATTGCTTTTCACTTTCATATTTACCATGTTTAATTTTTTACTTTTAAGGGTTGTTTCTACTTTGTGAGTGAGATATTTACAATTATTGTTCAATTCTTGATTATAAATAAATTGACAATAAACATATTGTAAGCATTGCAAAGGTTTGTAAAATATAATGTCAAGAATAATCATGTAGGTAGTAAAGATGATCAGATTTTTTCCATAGATTAAGCACTTGTTAGATAGGGATATTATTTAGATGTATAGTTCTATGAGTATTTTACCATAGGTTAAATGATTTCATTTTTTTTCCTATGTATAAAAAATGACATGAAATATCTGTCAATGTATGCTATGTTATTTCATCTCCCATTGTTTTGGTTTGTTGATCCTTTTTCCATGTTCTCCATCACTTGAGATATGGCAATGTTGACTGCTCCGAACAAATATGAATGTCCTTTGTTGTGGCTAAATATTTTAGATTTATTTTTTAAACAACCTTACTAGATGTTGGTTAAATGTCACTGGCTTCACATTTGCCTTTCCTTATTGTAGTACAATTTCTATTGCTGATGGACTCTACTTTGGCTGGTTATGATTGTGCTTATCCAATATTTCATTTGCCCAAGTGGATTTGTGGGATACACAAAAATTATGGAACAAGGAGAGTGCGGGGGGGTGCCAAAAAATGCATTCAAACCCGCAAATGCATTCAAACCTGCAATTGCTAGCATGCATTGAAGTGACCTGATATTTTTCACTAACAAAAATATAAACCTCATAAATTTGAGTACACTTTAAGGAAGAGTGATGACGGGAACAAAGAAGCTTTTGATATATGATTGAAAGGATCATTTCAGTAAGAGAACTTTTGAAGAAGTGTTTTCAATCATTGTTTTGCCAGTGATGTCAAACTTGCTACATGTTGGTAAGACAATTGCTTATATGTTTCAAGTACTATCACTTAGTTGATTGATGAGAAGGATTTGATCAACAAGATGTAACAAAAGTACCTAGAGGAAAGGTTGAGTTATGATTATGTATTGAAGTGCAAGAATCAGTTAAGACAATGATAACATAATGTATTGATGATGTACTTGAGGTTACAAAATGATTGGCTACACTTAAAAAGTTTAGAAGAAAAAGGTTAGACAAAGATTATTTGCTAAGCTTGACCAAGTTGATAGAAGGTTCCGAGAAAAGTTAGTGCAAGCCGAGAAAAAGGTCAGTTGAAGCTGAGTGAAAACAATTTCTAGTGGATGCTGAGTAAGCTAGTAGGTATTGAGCAAGATAGTTGAAGCTGAGTGATTTTCAGTTGATGCCAAGCACCAATAAAATCTAATTGATGCCGAGTGATTTTACAATATATGTCAAGTGACACAGTATGTACCAAGCATTAGTAAATTGATAATGCCAAGCTAGTGCATTATGAAAAATATCGAAGATTTATCAATTAAAAGCCAACAAGTTTGTTTTCTTGGATCTTATAAATTAGGAGGAAGATAAGATTGATGAGCTGGAGGTGCAGAATCTTATGCAAACTATTTTGAAGGAAAATTCAAATGGATTCTAGGAGAAGTTTCTAGAAAGGACAAGATATGGGCTAGATACATTATATCCTACCTAATCCATCAAAAACCCTAATTTTTGATATGGATAATGAGTGGGAAAAAGAGTTCTAATTTCCCACATGTAGGGATCTGTGGTCATGAAGCAATGTTGGATAGAGTTTAGAGAGTTTTGAATGAGAAAATTTGATAAGGAGAAGGAAGAGGGTTTGCTTCATTAAGTGACTCAAGAGAAGAAGTTTGCAATGGTGAATTAAGCAAGAAGGCTTAATGAGGATGAATGCGTAAAGGGTGAACAAGTTGTCAGAACTACAAAGATTGAAAGCCAAGTAGAGTTGAGGTCTGAATAGTGATTTGTAATTATAAGTAAGGTTGTAAGTTGTATCAGATCAAAGCTCTACTGTTACTTTCTAACAATTGTATCAGATTAGGGTAAATCCTTTGGAGAAAGGTCAACTTAACAGTCATTGGAAAATCCTTTAACAAGGCGGCATTCCAAGTGAATGGCCTAAAGTCCTCTAACAAGGTGATTGAAATCCTTTAACTGAATCACATTTAACAGTGTGTGTTGTAACCTTTAACATGGTTGGCTTTTAATAGGGCATCACTTTAGAAGAGTGAAAAATAAGTAGCATGTTACTGGTGGTTTTTCCCAAATTGGGTTTCCATGTTAAATCATTGTGTCAAGTGTATTGATGGATATGTTGTGCTTTATGTTTTACATTCTTGCATGTTGATTTATCAGTAACAATACATTTTTGGTTAATATGCAATGGACGCACGAATGGGTGAGAAAGTTTGAAGGGTTTATTGAATTGTGGAAAGTTTTATTTATACATCTCGACCTTGAATAACTAATTCACTCCTCCTCTCAGTATTCTAAAAGAATTCCAATGGAAGCTACCTGTGAGAAGACTTCAATTTTCCAAATTGGAGGTGTGATCAAGTATGACCCTCTCAAATAATTGTCTTGAAAGAGTTTGATTCTCTTTTGGGTTTTTTCTGCATGTGCAAGCTTTTAAGAACATACTTTTGTAGCCATCCAGATATTGCAAGCACGCTTAATATGCTCTTCTTACCCTTGACTTTCTAGAACATTTAACATAATCAAGTTTTTTAGTTATAGTCAAACTTTGAAGTCTTGAAATTAAGAAAATAAAACAACATTTCAGTCCATGTCTTAAGCCAAACTTTGGTATACTTTGATACAAAAATTGATAGCTTCCTTGCATTCAATACTAGACATAAGAAAAACATCAAAACAAAATATGAAGAGATCCACAATGAATGGATATTTAGAGTACAATTAAATTAAGAGAGTATCGCTAGAAATACTCTACAACATGAAATCATATTGCATGTCACAGATGACAATGAAAATTACTTAAATAAATACACAATGGAGAAGCTACACTCAATCTTGGTTTACCATATAGAAAATTTCATATACATTTATCTTAGTTTAGAGTTTTTCAATTGTATTTTTTCATTAATGTATTTTTTTATACATCCTAATCAAATGTGATAACGATGAGATCTAATATAGAATGTTAAACATCAATTTAAAAATAAATTGTTATTATTTGAATATTTAAAATTGATTGTGTAAATGTATTTCAACGAACATTTTGATATTAGTACTAATAATCTATCATGATTAATCGTTATGATAAAGAAAAATAATGTATAACTAATTAAATTCCATACAAGATTGTAAATAATAAATAGAGCTACTGTAATGCGACAAAATATTAGTTTATAAAGATATTTATTATCACTAATTTAGAGTTTTTACATTTGATATATATTTGTCTATTAATGTTTCTAATCATGACCCTTGATCTTCTATTACAATGAACAAAAATAATTTGTAGCTAACTTTATTGGTAGATGGTTAAAAATAATGAAGAGAACTAATGTAAATGTGACAAAATTATTGTTTACTAAAAAATATTTATCATTACCTCTATGAATATTTAACCCTTGATCTTTTATTACAATGACCAAAAATAATCTGTAACTAACTTTATTGGTAGATGGTAAAAAATAATGAAGAGAACTAATGTAAATGTTACAAAATTATTGTTTACTAAAAAATATTTATCAATACCTCTATGAAGATTTTAAGCGTGTGACCATGAAAGTATTTTTATATCAATAATTCTAGACATACGCCCTAGTCCAACTTAAATCCATTGGTACAAAGATTATTCTTTTTAAGAAAATTGAATACATAAATATAGAAGAAGTTTTCAGTTTCAGGCATAAAGATTAAATGTAAATTAATATGTTAATAAAGAGATGTAGAAGAATAATGTAAACATACTTGTGCATCTTCCCATGATGCACATTTCTCATCTAGTTTTGTACGAGAATATACTTTTTCACAGATGAATGGAGGCCAAGCCTAGGAAACCAACGACTCAATCAAAACAAAGCCACTTTATTACTAGTGCGAGCATCGACTCTCACTACACTCAAATATGATTAACTTGGAGAAGATAAATAGGTCATTGATTCCTTAACCACTAGACTAAAATCATCAATTTTGCTCTTTGAGCCCATGGGAATGAAAATGTGAAGAATATAGGAGTCCACTGTCTTGAACCAAAGGGGGAGCGAAATTAATGGGGTGTCTATGGGATAATATATAGGGTTTAAACCCTCATCATAATGAGTTTCTTTCTTGCATTGCTCTATTTTAGGAGAAGTAAATAACTTAAAACAAGTAAGATGAACCTACTAGTATGCAGGCATGCAAAATGTTGAAGCAAACTCAGCCACGTGAATTATTTTACAGTTTATACCTGCTCATGATTTCTAGACAAATGAATTGTTAACATTTTTTCCAATTTTGTTAAGCTAAAAATGGAAAAGACTACCAGTAAAATTAGCCATAACCAATCATAAAACAGAAATAAATATATAAAAATATGTTTTAATAGAAATACTTCAATAGACCATAGGCTACATGATTTGAGCACAAATTTCAAAACACAAATTAATTGTAAAGAAGCATGTGAAAACTATAGTCTTTGCCTATAGATAGGCTAGACTAAAAATTAGCTTTTTCTCTTTATATTTTAGTAATTAATTTAAATCTTAACCCTTTATTCAATTGCTAAAAAATCAAATCAAACACTGACTCGCATTACCTAGTCATCTCTTAATAACTCATCCAAATGATTTTAAAATCTACTAGATATTCAAAATAAAATAAAATAAAATAAATGAATCTACATCTTCATAATTATTTGTCTATTTCTATTCCTAAATCTAACTTGTTGTCACAACTAAAAGTAATAAATTATGCAAGCTTTAAGATTTGAATTATATGGTTGTGCATTGCTTTCATTGGGTTGGTTAAATCAACAAACTTTATTTCTTTGAGAGGTTTTCTTGGGGTCTCAAACTTACTAGTTCCGACACTACCAAAATTTAAAATAGGTATTGTGGTACAAGAAGGCTTGATTTGTCACTTGGCAATGTGTTAAGGGTACATTTCTTTGTACACAATAATTATATTTTATTTAAACTCTTAGACTTCATTATTTAAATTAAATTATTTTAAGACAAAATAATGCATAATTTTTTAATGTGAATATATTGAATTTTGTTTTCTTCATTGAATCTTCTCTAATTTAATGACCAGATTTTCATGCCACTCTCATCATTATAGCAGATTAATATACTCATAGATTATATATTGATTAAATTAAATATTTATTTCAACATCCTCATTATAGTAGATTAATATACTCATAGATTATATACTGATTATATTAAATACTTATTTCAACATTTGGGTGTTAATAAATTAATTATTGAATTTCTACAATTTTCAATGGGTCATGAATTTGAGTTTAGTTTTAATTAATGTTATAATAGAAAATTATAATTACTTTAGACATAGAATTGTATTTTGCCTTAATTTCTCTCTTTCTAACTACTATAAGATTTGGTGTACTTAGCTTTTGTAAAAAGAAAAATAATTAAAATAAGAGTATTTTAGATTTTAAGTCAATGAAAATATTGCATTACCTAAATATTTTTCTAAATAGTTATATAATAGTTAACTAATTAAATAGATACACAATTCAATAATTAGATAGGCAAATAGATAAATAATTAGATAATTAATAAGATAATAAATAATAGTAAATAATTAGAAAGATAATTAGATAAATAATTCGATCGATGTTAATGTTAGTATAACTATTCTATGTAAATTGTTTAATTAATAGACCTACATATTAGTATTAGACATGTCATCTATATACTACTACTCATATCTTTCACAATTCAACTAAAATTGGTTCATTTTATTTCTACTGATTTATTTGTGAAAATGATTAATTTTCAAATTGATTAAAGATGGTTATAACTATAACGTCCAATTTTTTGTAGTTATAACTATACTCATCCAATAGTTATTTGTGTTGTCCTACATCTTCAATAGTCACAACATTTTTTGAATGGAGCTATTGGGTAGGAATGTGGTCGCGAGGCATGGCAATGGTGATGTGTCTTGTAATCTAGAAGGAATCAAGGATGACTTGGAGGATGGTTAGGATGAAAAGTCAAAGGGGGAATCCCAAAAGGCATAGAATGATGCTCTCTTCAACCCTGTTGACCAAGGTAAAGCTCGGGACCCACTTCAATAACCTAGAGAAGAAGGTCCATCACATTTGTTCAATCAAAAGATCGAGGTTCCACATGAATCTGGCTTGATAGATAAGGCAGGAGATGCTAAGGGAAGGAAATGGTTGTCGCTTTTTTACAAAAAGCCTATGGGTAAGTCATCCTTTTCCCCTATTGTTTCATAATCTTTCTGGGAGAAAGGCGAGTTCCAAATATTTGTGTCTTACCCCATTATTTATTTTTCTATCTTATCTATGGACTTTACACTTGTTGGTAAATTCCTGGGGGCTCGACAGATATTGTTTCTTTAAGGAATATGGTCAAGAGAAAATGGGCCCTCTAGGGTCAAGTTGACATAACAACTATGCCTAAAGCCTTCTTCTCCTTTTTTTCTACTTGTAAGGAGGATTTGAATATGATTCTTTGCTATGAACCCTGTTATTTTGGAAGAAGCTCCCTTATGGTTAGGAAATGGGAAGCAAATATGGATTTATCTGATGTATTTTTCCTTACAACAACTATATTGATCTGGATTCCAAGTCTCCTGTTGGAGTTCCAACATGAAGATGTTTTTAAAGAGATTGCTGGGTCCTTTGGGGAGCTTACAACTATTGATAATATGATTGTTGCTAGATCTAGACTTCTATATGGCAGGATTTGTGTGAAAGTTTCTTAGCTTAAGGACTTATCTCAAAAAGTGGATATATTTCTAAACTGGGAAAGAGGATTCAGGAGGTTAAATTTGAAAATCTTCCTAATGCCTACTTCTATTGCAAAAAGTGGGCCATTGGGCTAAAAATTGCCCTAAAAAGCCAAAAAAAACTAGTAAGGTGGAGCCAAAAAAAAAAGAAATCCCCTATTCTAATCTAGAAACCTAAGGATCCAAAAGGAAATGCCTCTAAGAATGTTATCAATGTAAACAACAATGGTATTACTGATATTAATGAGATAGAGAAGGCAGAAAAAGAAACTAATATGTTGTGGAAGGAGAAGGCAGATAATATTGAGAAGGAAGATAAGGATTATATGGCCTTAAGAAAGGAGGATTCCTCTCTTCCTCTCCCCTCATGAATAGTTCCAAGATAGAAACATGACAAGTTCAACCAGATTGTTTGTCCCAAACCTTGTTCGAAGACTAAACAGATTCTGCTCTAGAGGGTGAATGTGAGGAAGGGAAAATTCAGGAGGAGAACCTCATCAAGATCCTAGGATCTAGTATGGATAATTTTCTTGATAATGTTAACCTTCCCTTATATGGACCTATTATTGAAGATTCTTTTATGGGTGATATGGTTCTTGAAACTAATATGGAAGATTTTCTTAAGAAAGAGGATAAAAAAATAGCTAAAGTTGAGAAAAAATAGAAGGTTTGTTTGAAGAAGACTGACAAGGAAGTTTGCCCTTAAGTGTCATCTTCTAGATTTTCCACTAGGAGGAAGAAAATGGAGAATATTTCCCCTGAAGTGAAGGCAGATGCTGGATCTTCAGCTAAAGTGGGAAGGAAAACTCTTAAGAATATGAGGAAAATGGAGAGTTTCGAGAATATAGCTAATGGAAAGAAAGCAACTATTCTAGAATTTATCCTTAAGAAAAAATGAAGATTATTTCATGGAATATAAGGGGGCTTTATAGTCTCCATAAGATGAAAGTGGTTAAAAATCTAGTTAGAGATCATAAACCTAATATTTTAGTTATTCAAGAAACCAAAATGGATAAGGAAAAAATAGAAAAGTTAAGGTTTTTCAAAAATAGTGAGGTGTTGGCTAGTAGCTCTGAAGGGGCTTCAAGGGGAACTCTGATTATGCAGAATCAAGCTATTATTTTTGGATTTCTTATTGATTCAAATAAGAACTTCTTAGAGATTAAGTTTTATTACTTAAATTTGGGTGTCAACTGGAATCTGGTTAACATTTATGCCCCTAATAGTAAGAATATGAGGAATTTTTTTTGAAACTGATTGTAAAATCTTAAAAGTAAAGATTATAATGGAAGCTGGGTTATGCTAAGGAACTTCAATGTTCCTCTCTTTGAACAAGAAAAGATGGGGGTAATCCAAGCCAGCTAGATGGAAGATTAGATTTGATGGACTTTATTAATAAAGAAGGGTTGATGGATATGGATCTTGTAGGAATCTGCTTCAACTGGACTAATAAGAGAGAGAGAATTGTATACAAGCTCGCTTGGATAGGGTCCTTATCTCTCCTAATTAGGCCCAGGAGTTTTCCTACTCCTTATCTTACATCTATAAGTTGTCTTCTGATTCTTTTCCCTTGGTCTTTGTGGCAAATTCAATTATGAAAAAAAAAAGACTTCCCTTTTAGATTTGAGAAAATGTGGATTCAACACCCAAGTTTTGCTTAGAGCTACAAAAGTTGGTGGAATATAAAGGTGGAATGAACGACTCTCTATCATTTAGACAATAAACTTAGGCATGTTAAAAGGAAAGTTAAAGAATGGAACAAGAGAAAATTTGGAGATATCTTTAAGGAAAAAGCCAATGTGTTAATAGAGCTAAAAGATATTTAGGATATAATTCAACTAGAAGGATATTATAAGGTCATTCTTGTTGAAGAAAATGAAAAATTGAGCAATTTCCTCAATATTGTTTCAAAGGGAGTAAGTTTTTGGAGGCAGAGGTCTAGGTCTATCTGGCTATAGGCAGAAGATAGAAATTCCAATTTTTTTCACTTGACTACTATGAAACATAGGGATGCTTAGGCCAATGGTGGGTTTGAATGAATTAGCCAAAGAGAAGGAGATTGTTGATGAACTAGTTTCCTTTTTCTATTCTCTCTTTGCTGATCAAAATTTTGATAGGATTAAGCAAGAAGAATTGCTTGGAACTATCCCTAAAATTGTGTTTGAAGAGAAATTTTTTGGATTCATTGCTATTCCTTCTGAGAAAGAGATTTACAAGGCAGTTTAATCGTTTGAAGGAGATAAATCTCCTAGCCTAGATAGATCTTTCCTATGTTTTTCTGCTAGCTGTTATCAGAGGTTGTTGGAAAGGATGTATGTAATGTTCTTAAGGAGTTCTATGGAGCTAGAAAAATTCTTAAAGAGATAAATTTCACTTTTTTATGCTTGATTCTTAAAAAAGTGGGAGCAGATGCTCTAGAGCTCTTTAGATCCATTATGTTTTGCAATTCAATTTATAAAATTATCTCTTAAGTTTGGACTATGCATATTCTGATGGTTCTCCTAAATCTGATATTTGAAAAATAAAATAGTTTTGTCTCAGGAGGACAAATTTTGAACTCTATAATTGTGGTGCATGAAAATATTCACTTTATGGCTTCTTCTAAAACTTAGGGTTTTGTGATGAAAGTGGATATTGCAAAAGTGTATGATAGAGTGGAATGGAGCTACCTTTCTAGAGTTTTGAAGGCTTTTGGTTTTGGTAATAGATGCTTGCACTTGATATCTCAAGTTGTGACAATGACATTTGTGGCTATTTTGGTTAATGGGGTCTCCAACATCTTTTTAAAACCTTCTAGAGGATTGAGGCAAGGAGATCCTATATCTCTGATTTTGTTTACTATTATGGTTGAATGTTTGGGAAGGTATATCAGAGCTCTTGTGAAAAAAGGGGGATATTCATGGTATAAATCCGTCATCCCAATATTTAACATATTCTCATGAATAATTTGTTTTTGATAATATTTTTCTAGGTTTGACTACTATCAAGGAGGCTAGATTCTTTAAAAGGGCCCTTAATCTGTACTCTGATGCTTCGAGACAATTGGTTGATTGGGATAAAAAATTTCTATTCTTCCTTAATACTCCTATTCCTAGGAATTTTTTTTTTCTAATATATTGGGATGTTCTATTGGTGATCTTCTAGGTATCTATCTTGGGCTTCCTTTGGGCCAAAAACCCCCTAAATCCTTTTGGGAGAAACTAGTCGAGAAGTTTAATAAAACATGGTAGGTTGGAAAGGAAATAGGCTTAGTCAAGCTAGTAAAGTTACCCTTCTGAAGTCATCTATCCAAAGCTTTCCTACCTATGCCCTTAGCCTCTTTAAAATTCAAGGTAAATATGCAAAGGCAATTGATAAATTCCAAAAGAATTTTTTATGGACCAGATCTAAAGAAGAAAATGAGCTCCATTAATTGTGTGGTATAATGTTTGTTAGCCTAAATGTGATGGAGGACTTGGTATTAGGAACATTAAAAGTATGAATAAAGCTTTGTTAGCTAAGCAAGGGTGGAGACTTTATCATGAAGAAAAGGAATGGAGTACTATATGGAAGCATAAAAATCTTTAAAATGCAGATTCTCTCTTTGAGTATTTGAATCATCCTAAGATTATTAACTCATCTAATATATAGAATCTTGTTCAAGGTGTAAAAGATATTCTTCAAAAAGGGTGTAGATGGAAATTGGGAGATGGTAGAAAGGTGAAGTTTTGGGGTGATATCTGGATTCTAGATATTCCACTAAATTAGGTCTACTTTGATGTCTTTTCTATTGAAAGAAGCAAGCAGACTTATGGGTGTAATGTTTTTGACTATTGGAGGAATGATGGATGGGTGAATCTTGTGGAGATTAGTCCTGACCTTTTGTTATCCATATCTCTCTCAATGCCTTTTTCCTTAACATAGACAAGGAAGATTCCCCTGTTTGGGGAATTGGCCCAAGTGGAAATTATAAAGTGGCCTCTATCTTCAAATCTAATTCTAATTCCATTCACCCTCCTTGGTCCAAATCTTGAAGGAAGGGTCTTATGCCTAAGATTGAAATTTTCTTTTTGATTTCTCTTTAAATTTAAATCCTAACTAGACAATCTCCATAAAAGGGTTATCTATATAGTTAATAGATGAATTCTATGTAAAAAGGCAAATGAAGATTGTAGTCACCTTTTCCTTCATTGCAGTTTTAGTCATAGAGTCTAGAATATCCTTCTGGAGTACTGGAATCTTCAATGGGCTTAGCTAAGTAACCTTATGGATTATTTTCAATGTTGGAAATGCCCTACAAATGGTTGTTTAGTTTGATCCCTTAGGAACTTCTCTATTCTACACCTTTGTTGGGGACTCTGGAAAGAAAGAAATAACAAAATATTTAGAGATAAAGAATGTTCTGCTTGGATGGTTAGCCACAAAATATTTAGGGTTCTCAAAGAAAATTTCCTTAATCAAAACAATAATGTTGGTAACTTTTATATTAATCACCCAATGAGATGCAAATATATTAAAGATTATACCAACAGAGAGGGAGTGATATGGAAATCCCCTCCAAGTGGGTGGATTAAAGCTAATTTTGATGGATTTGCTAAAGGTAACTCAAGGAGAGCAGGGTGTGGTGAAGTTCTCAGAGATCATAACTATAAAGTGGTGGATACTATGGTTATTCCTAGTGGTACTACTACTAGTCACATGGAAGAAGTGGAAGCAACCTTGTTTATTTTCACAGGGCTATGGAAATTGGTATTGGAAATTATGGTTGGAAGGGGACTCTTTGAATATTGTTAATATGTTGAATAATAATTATTTGGTCACTTTGAATATTGAAATGATTATTGAAGAAATCAAAAGTCTTCTTAATAATTTTGAAAAGGTTATTATCACCCATATTTACCATGAGGGTAATAGGGTTTCTGATTAGATTGCCAACAAAGCAGGGGGTACAAAAAGACCACTCTCATGGATGGATGACCTAAACAAGGAAGTAGATTTAAAGGTGATCATTCAACTTGATTGGATAAATGCAATCAAAGATAAATTTAATTCAAACTTTATTTAATTTTTTTCAAATATCGAAGGAAATTGTAACTTTAATGATAGTGGTATTCTTTTTTCAAGGAGGTACCTCTTAATTATTACCTTCTTAGATTGGCACATTTTGTGGGTGACTTCATAATGTAAAGAAAAAGACTTATTTTTATTCTCTTGGAAAAATCTTTCTTCATTGTAGAATTTTGGTGATTGACATGGGCTACATGATGGGTGGTGAGCTGAGCAAGCAAGAGCTTGTGAATTGTAAGCATTGGAAGGAGAAAATGACGGTCTAGAATATTATTCACAAATGTAAGGTTAATGATTACCTAGAAAGATTGCATGGCTAAAAACCCCATATTACTAAAGAATTTCTTAGAAGGGTTGGGGAAAATGTGACTTTGCATGGGGTTTCTATGACTATCCTGGAACAATTTATTACGAAAACTATTGGGCTTTTTGTTGGGGGAATAAAATTAAAGAAAGAGACTAAAATCTCAAATACTGCCCTAATTTTTTTTCTTTGAAAAACCCTAAATAAGAAAGAAAACTAGTTAAGGAAGGGGACTTCTTTGATCTTGACCAAATTAAGGTCTCGTGGGAAGATGTTTTTTCATGCATTCGTGAGTATATCATTCTTGATGGGAGATCTATAGAAATGCATAATTTCCATTTTGTTTTTTTAATTCACTTTAGCTACAAGGACAAGGTTTCTTTTCCATTCTACTTGAAATATTCCTTTTTAAACAACCTCAGTGTAGATAGGAAAAAAAACCTCCAGGCCTATTCTCCATGAAGAACTGATCCTACTTATCAAGGAATTTTGTAGAGATAATTCTATGAACCTCTCTCCTTCTGCTAGAAAAAGAAAAAGAAATCTAGGAAGGACACTTTGGACAAATCTAGTGCTAAAAAATTTAAAATGCACAATGTTAAAATTGAGGAGATAAAGGACATGGATATTGAGTCAGATAGAAAATGGGCTAGTGAGAAGGAAAGTTCAAAGAAAAAGGAAAATAGGAAGTTTAAAGGTGAAGGAAAAAGTAAGAACAAACTCAAGGTTAGAGTATAAAGTTTAGAAGAAGAAAAGGGCACCATCAAAGCAAAGAATGAGGAAGAAGAGTAGGTAGAAATAGAGACTGGATATTTTAGCTTGAACAATGATGGGTACCTGGGTAGTCAGGATGATATTATGGCCAAGTCTAGTAGTGCAGGGAGTAATGTGGGCTCTCTTAACCCTTGTATCAAGAACCTAGATGGTTCTCTGATCTTCTTGAAGGACAAAGAAAATGAGGTGACAAATAACACACCTACCAATGAAACTGTTGAGCAAGAGGGGTGCAAGATAGAAACCAAGAAGGATGATAATACAATGCTTACTACCCACAAGCCAAATACTGCCAAAACTACCCAGATGATTAACAAGGAGGAAAAGTATTTAGTTGGGGACACATATTCTATGTTAGAAGAGGCTCATACTGACTCTGGGGGTAAAGAAAAAAGTAAGAACAAACCTGAGCTTAGAGTAGAAAGTTCAGAAGAAGAAAAGGACACCGCAAAAGTAGAGAATAAGGAAGAAGAGGAGGGAGAAATAGAGAGTGGAGATTTTAGCTCAAAAAATGATGGGTACTCAGGTAGTCATGATGATATTGTTACCAAGTCTAGTGGTACAAGGAGTAATGTGGGCTCTCTGAACTCTGGTATTAAGAACCTGGACAGTTCTCTAATCTCCTCAAAGGACAAAGAAAATGAGGTGACAACTAATGGACCTACCAATGAAATTCTCAAGGAAGAGGGGCACAAGATGGAAACCAAGAAGGATGATAATACGATGATTACTAACCATGAGCCAAATACTGTTGAAACTACCCAGATGATTGACAAGGAGGAAACATATTTAGTTGGGGGCACATATTCAATGCTAGAAGAGGCCTATACTGACTCTAGTCACCATGAGTTAAAGAGTGTGGATGAGGAGACTGGGTGAAGAATATCAGTGGAAAGCTTTTGTTTCTTGATAAAGCTAAAATGAAGGCAAATGTAACTCTATAGGTTGATACATGACTCTATAATGAAATGATTATCTTAAAGAAAAGTGTTAAATAGTTGAAGAAGAATCTAGATATTGAAAAAAACAAAATAATTGAACTTGAATAAAAAATTGGGAACATTCCTAAGAAACTAATGGCCTATAAAGTTGGCCTAAGGAAACTGGTCAAGGATAGCAAACAAAAGATGGACATGATCACTAAGTTTATGTGTAGTGACCATTAGCTTGGGTAGGAGGAACAATGAGGAAATTATCTCTCCTATGCATGCCCAAATGATTGGTGGTCCTAGTAGAAGGACAAGGCAGAGCACTAAAAGGGCCAATGAAGCTACCCATATTTCCAATGTTGAGGATCTCCTTCAAGGGACTGTTGATACTACCAAAGATTTGTATAAGGCTATGGATGAGCTTTAGTGATAGGGCTTTTTCCTTTTTTTTTCTACTAGCCCTAGTTTTTGGTCAAGGTTTCTGGTTCTGTATCTCTATGATGGTTGTCTTTTACTGTAATTTTTTCTCTCTAGATGGTTTATGTTTGTATGCTACTATTTAGGTTTTAGGTTCTTGTAAAACCTATTTTTTTGTTGATGTTATTGTAGGATCCAAGTCGTTGTAAAACCCTGGTGGATATTATATCATTGATCTTTTGTTTTTTTGTATGGGGTTTCAGGTCCCCTCAAAATCTATTTTTACCTTAATCCAAAAACTATACTCATCCAATTTTTGTACAATTTATTTATTTCTACATATGATAGCTAAATCTAAAATATATTGAATGTTTTCTTTCTCACTATTTCTTCACTATGTCAATATTGTAAGACCCCTCCTTGTATGTACTTATTTTTATTAAATCCTTTATAGGAGATTTGAATGGATATATAAACACGACAAGGCAATGATAAGGGAAATGATGTTGTTCTTGCTAGAAAACATGTAGAGAACATTATGATAAATTCTTACTATCTTACATATAATGATTTGATGATTGTTGCAATTATATAATTTAATACTTACCCTCTTATGAATCATTAGAAATTTGAAGACAAAGATTATCATCTCACTAGAAGTGCCCATAAGTAGCTTAATTTTAAATATTATAAGTACATTACTATGTGTTAAGGTTGTTAGGGTATCATATACAAGAGGTTATACTTTTGTATCAGGATGAGTTATTCAGTTACTTGAAATTATGGTTTGACTCATAAGCATTGTGTGTGTTCTCTACGATACGTCTATATAACTAGGTGATAGAAAGTTATGGTCTTAGAAGATTATCATGGTTAATATGAATTAAGGTTGTATGGATTAGGTGTCCTAATGGAAATTGAGATTAGTTGATACATTTATGTTTTGATACCCCGTGATTCGAGACTTCATTGTTTGACTATTTAAACCTTGATTTTTACTAAGGATGCTATGAGGTGTTTCATCTTATGGTGATGATGTTGTTTATGTTGCCTTGATGATTAGGCTATATGCATTCAGATAGTTTAGTATGCTCTATTGCTGATGTTTATGATGTTTAGGTATATGCATGCATTATGACGACTATTCTAGTATTTTAGTTTGAATTGATGAATACGTTATATTATTTTGATTACGTAATTAGTTATGTGTATAATGTGCAAAATGGAAAAGTTTATTAAAATGAGAATGTAGAATGTTCCATCAATTGATTTTTTAATTTGAAGTGTATGTATGTATGTGCGTGCACACACACACACACATGTGATTTTATTGAGCTACTAATGTTCAAATTGAGTGTGCAGGAAATTACCATGGAAATTCTTGGAAAATCAGTAACCAACCATATGTGCAAACTGTGAAGCTAAGGTTGAATATAATGAAGAGATTTGAACCTCATTATTAAGTGACTTATTTTATGATTGTAGGTTGTATGTATGTATTAGGTGATTTCACTATTAATTAGTGGCATGTCAATGTTGTGTAATGTTATTTTATAGTGTCACTTGACACTTTTCATATGTATATATAATGCCATGTCTACTAAGGTTGGCAATGTAACCCTAAACCTAACTGACCTAATTAGGAACCTAATTAACCCCCCTTGATTAAGGTAATTGAATAGTCCCACCAATTAGGTTAATTTAATTCAAAATTTGATAGTCACTCGTAGAGGCCAAAAAGGGGTCCTAGAATGAAATTTTAGTGAAAACTAAGTACCCATGTGGTAGGGGTATGGGTTGGGCACCTTTTTAACCCTTCTAGAACCTCCTATTTGCTTTTATGACCCTTAAAATATCCCATTTTCCTTTGGTTGCGAAAATTGAGCAACTTCATGACCCTTCCCAAAATATTTACATTTATGGTAGGATCAATTTGGGAACCAAGAGGCTTATGGTCAATGATGAATTTATTTTAATTTTAGTTGGTTGAGTTTTATAAGCTTATTTAAAGGCCCTTTGAGGATTTGGAGGTTGTTGACCCATTCTTTACTTTTAGAGACCTTAGGGTTTTGGACTGAAGGAAGAAAAGGAAGGATTTGTTGAATTCACAAGTGGAAAGATTTACTTTTGAGAGGGCGAGGAGGGGGGTTGGTGAATCAAAAGTAACTAACTTTAACCTTATCAAAACCTTTTAATTGAAAACATTCACATGCATTTAATTTACCTAATGAACATGAAAGTAAAAGACATGCATGAAAATAGATAACACACAAATTTGGTAACCCATAAACCCTCTAAAATGAGAAGGCAAAACTGGGATGGGGATGACACCCACAAAATATCACTGCAACAATGTGCAACTATTCAAGGTTACAATGTTTGACCACTTCCAATGGTCTGCCCTGTGAAAGGCTTGTCTTGTTAAAGACTTTACACTCTATTAAAAGTGACCTAGTTAAAGGATTTCACTACCCTACTAAAAGTAGGCATGGTTAAAGGACTTTAGTACATTCAAGTGGAATGCCACCTTGTTAAAGGATTTACAAATGGATGCTAGGCCAACCTAAGTCCATAGGATTTCCATATCTAATACAATTGCTAGAGAGTATTAGAAAGCCTTGACTTGATTATTTGCAATCTTCAATTGCTGATTACAGATCCTTGTTCTGCTCTGACTGCTTTGATCCTCACTTGATTTGATATGTCACCCTTTGAGGTTCTGATACTCTATTCTTGATCAACTAAATTCTACAATGTTGCTTTTTTCTTCACTAAATCTTTTAAACTTTCCTTTTAATTTTGCTATAATTTACCCACATACTTCTCTCATTCATTCATACAATGGAGTTTCATCCTGTTTTAAAGATTTTAGAGACTTGAGGTTAGGTATGAATCTACGATCAATATTTACTCTTCATTTCCCGCTCATTTCTTGCACTTTTCCTATTGGTTGCATGCCTTCTCCATTTTTCTTATTGGATGCATGTTGATTACATAGGTAATGCAAAAGATTCATTCTTATCTTCAAGATCCTTCGAGATTCATCTTATGTCAGCTCCAAAAATGGTTTACATTTGAGTTAGTGAAGACAAAAACTCATATGTTGATTCTGTGTTACTCGACACTTACTAGTTGTTGATGCTCAACACATATAAGAAAACTGGCTCACTCAACTCCTATAGTAATTCTGTTTCACTCGACATCTATACTTTTCTTGACACCTATAGTGACTAGGCACTTGAAATTCACTCGACACCTAAAGATTGCTCGGCACCTAAAGTTCACTTGGTACCTATTGAATTCTTTGGCTCAACATATACCATAGCTTGGCTTCTGTATTATACTTGGCATCATCTTGAGAATTTGGTTAAGTGTGTTGACACTCAAATGTCAAAACCAATCCAAGACTAAAAATCTCCCCCTTTAACATGAGTGGCAAAAAAACTTAACCATTGTGAATAAGATCTCTATGAGTATAATAAGTAATCTGTGTGGCATATGTTCAAAACTTCAAGAACTTGTTCAAAATTTTGTATACCTCAAAATCTTCTAACTCCCTTTGAGCTAATGTGCCATTTCCATGCTAGTAACCAAAACTCTTGTGTTGAATTTGTCCCATGTTGATGTATTTGATACTCTTTGCCTTGTCTATACTTTATATTTGTTTGTACCCTGTTTCTGGTGATACTCTTTCACACATCTTCACATATTGTAATTTTATTGTCCTTTTGGCTGTATCTCCCTATTTCTTTTCAAAATTTGAATATCTCCCCTTTGGATATTCTTTATTTCCATCAAAAAATGTATTATCTCCCATTCTCATTCACATCTCCCCAAAAACATTATATCTCCCCCTTTCTATTTACACACTATATCCAAAACATTATATCTCCCCCTTTTTGACATGTATGTCAAAGGGTCCCGAGGATGAATAGAATACTTAGCCAAAAATGTTTTATTTACCTCCATAATCATCTTGAGAGAAGCATCCCAATTATCTAAAGCAATTTCTAATGACTTGTGTTGGATGGTTGTCTTTGTTGCAAGATGAACAAGACCTTCTAAAGTGGAAAGATTAGGATCTTAGAACATTATCTACATAGGCTTATTCCTTATGGAGTACTTCCAGATGTGGGGTAATGGAAGATTGAATTTTCATCAATTTGGCTTTGATATTGGCCTCTTCTGCTATCAACACAGTTAACTATTTTTGTGTGTGAAGCATAGCTACAAAATGCTTCTCACTCTAAGCTGGATCTTTGGGTAGCTGTGTGCTAGAAATCTTGAGATTTTGTTCCAAGCTTAGTATCCTTTGGCTAGTTTCTTGTGTGAAAAATGATGAATCACACAACTTGGTGTACAGTGAGAATACATTCTCAAGTACTTTCTGCACTTTTTCAATCTTCTTAGCCTATTCTACTTGTGAAAGTGTTATCTCACTAGATATTTTCTCATTCACTTTCATCTAAAATTTCTTTTCTGACCTTTCTAATAATTTAACATTAGTGTCAAGGTCTTCATTTTGTACCTCATCCACTATGTTGGCCAATTGCTCCATGATGGGTTGGGTTTTATCAGGTACTTGCAAGATGAAAGCATCAAGAAATATATCTTTAATTTCCACCAGTGCTTTCTTCTGTTTATACTCATTTATGAGTATTTCTTGTCTCTTCCTCCTCTCTAGTGCCTCTTGCACTTCATTTATCTATTTTAGGTTCATAGTTCTTGAGTCATAACTAGGTATGACTATTTCTTCATCAAGTGCAAGGTCTCCATAGTGAAGTACCATTGCAATCTTGGTGGAGCTTGAGCTTGGTGCTGAAATTTGCAATGGTATTGCATCCATGCTCGACTTCATAGTAGGTGTCCCCGAGGTAGGCAAGTTTACCAATGTTTGTATTTCCTCCTACTCCTTAGGGGTTTTCTCCTCTTCTCTCCTGCCTTGGTCAATAATGAAAATTTGTGGAGGTGCACCTTGACTTTGTGCAGTAGGAACATCTTTCCCTATTTGTTCCTTTGCTAGCTCCTTGGTAGTTGTTGTAACTATAACTGTATTATTGACCTTAGCAATTTTGTCATGTTCTTCTTGCTCTTTAGGTTGATCTGTTGTAGCTATGGGAGGTTGTGTAGATGGTGCTTGAATGTTTTCCTTCTCCCTTGTTATCTCTGCTATAACCTTTTGTAATTCATCCACACTCACTAAAACTTGATTTGTACAAAGCTGTGATTGCAATGTAGTTTGGTGAAGGATCTTTTTGAGATCCTCTGCAGTTAGAGGGTTTATGTTCTAACTTGAAGTATCAAGAACATCCTGTATAATAACTATTTCTATAGGTTTTGTATGTGGAGGACTTGGTGGTGGCAATTGGGTGTCTTGGACACTCTATTCAGTCTACTACTCTTTAGTTATTGCCTCTTCACCATGTGTCTTCTCCACTGTCTCTTCTTCTGTCTCTTTTTCCTCTCCATCTTTATCTTTCTCTCTTTCTTCCTCTTTCTCATTCTCTTCTTCTTCTCCATCATTTCTACCCTCAAATGGGTCTTCCTATCCTTCCTTCATAGTTTTCAAACCATATATTAATTTCCACATTTGTGTGGACTTTTGGACAACATCTTCTATTTGGTTTTGCAAAATTTTAAAGGCTCTATATTTGGGTGCAAATTTGCTCCCATGTTTCTTTCCAGCCTTTGTTATTTGACCTTTTGTAAGGTCCAGCATTACATGAGCCAATGTAGACTCCCTTATTTCTTTCTCCATCTTAAGATAGTAATGTCATTTATTCTCAACTAGTGAGCTTAGTTCCTTAGGCATTATGTTGTCCAATTCAAGTGGGTTGGTCTTGAACTTAGCCATCATAGTGTAGATGGACTCTTCTACTATGTTTTGTTGTTCCCTTGACAAATTATTGAAATATATTGTCTTTAGACTAGTTAAATCAGAATTTTCTCTAATATTATTACAAACATTTTCCAATTTTGGTGTGGTAGAATGACTTACCAATCTAAATTGATCTTCATCAGACTCTATCCTTTCTTCGTTTGATTGAGGAGGTGCAACATACTTTCTTCTCTTCTTTGGTTCTGTAGGCCCTCCTTGTTCTATTTCCTTCTATTTCTCATGCTTCTTTACCCCTTGAGTTGTAGCCTTGGTGTCAACCCTTATAGTTGGCTTGGCTAGACTCAACTTAGTAGCTTTCTTCTTTGCCTTTGGTTGTGCAACTAGCTGCTTCTTTTCCTTTCTCTTCATTGATTGAGCCTTGGATGTTTCCTTCTCAGCATCATCCTCTTCATCTGCATCCTCTCCCATACCTTGGGTTAAGGCAAGTGGTCCTTGACCTTGCTCTTCTTCATCATCCTTGACATCTTCACCTTCTTCCTTTGCTTCTTCTGCAATGCCTTCCCCAAATTTAGCTTTTAGCTTCTTAACAAGCTTATCCTTATTTTTTAGAGTGGAGGTAGTCTTCAAGTCCACATCCACTTTTGATCTCACCACATCATAAGTCCCAAAATGTGGTGCATCCTTGTCTATTTCCTCTGCCAATAATGCAATTATTGCTACTGATGCTTCATCTATGTCAATTTCATAACCAAGAGGTCATATCCATCTCACTCTTGGTATGGTAGCTTGAATGTATGTATAGTCTATATCTACAAGAAAACATACATCATTTACATGTCTCTCCACTATTGACATTGGAATCCTTAGCCTTTACTTCATTGTCTTCTTAAAGTCCTCAAAATAGCTACTCATTAGGATTTCAAAATTAGCTCCCATCTGCTCTATGTATTCATTGACTTGAGCTGTGATTGACCTATTGGTTTTCCATGCTACTTTACCAAAAGAAGGAAATTCATTTTGAACAGAAAAGAATATGCATATCAAAATAGCTCCAAATTTGCATTGGGCTCCCCTAGTTCTTCTAATTGCTGCTAGATTCTCATTAATCTATTGTAGTTGCAATTCTGCAAGATCATAAGCATGATCTTTCTTTACCAATTTATATCCTACATCCACTGCAATGTAGGGCAAATTGTTGAGTCTGCTAGATTGGTAGAATTTGTGTGCAATCACCCTAACAACAAAATCAACTAGAGGATCTTGGATGGTATTAATTGTCATCCCTCTCTTTTTCCACTTAGCACCAGTATTCTTCTCAATTGCCTCCTTAGAATTACTCCTAAGGGTCTTTGACCGATCTAGGGTTGGGTACCCTATCACTGTATGAATAATTCTCTTGGTGATTTTTATTGGACCATCCTCCAACCATAAACTTCCATCATGCATTCTGATCAGCACTAGCCTAATCCATTCTGTCTTGAACACTATAGGGAATTCTAGGGCACACGTCAAACCCTTGTTTTCAATGATTTTATACTCTTCCTTCAACACTCCACTTTCACATAATTTCTCATATGCTTCCCTCATTTTCATATCACCTATGGCTCCAATATTAAAATTATAGCATTTCCTTACATCTTGAACCATTACAACCTTAGGGGGTATGATGGATAAGGCTCCAGTTGGGCCATTCTTATATGAAACCTCTGGTATTAGGTGGAGATCAGGTTGTTTAACCTCATTAGACATAAGTTGGACTTTGAAAGGTTCCTTCTCCTAGGTTCTCCTAGAGCTAGAAGCCATTTTTGCAATTCTAGGGTTTTAATACGAAGAAAATAGTAAACTGCATAACTCAGCACAGATGTAAATACCTCAAGATCAATGAAATCATGTTGAAATGTTGTTGAAATCTATTCAAACACTGGATTCTCTATTGTGAGGTCACTCTATGCTCTTTCACGTCTTTTCTCTTTGTTTGTGGTGAGAAAAAAATGATTGAAAATGTGATGATATACCCCATTTTTGTTACATTTAATGCTTAGTGTAGATACAACTATCCACTCGTCTTCTAAAGGATTTCTGCATTACTTGGCTTCCATTTGCTTTTCAACACTCGACATCCACAAGAGTATTCTTTACTCAGCTTCAACTAAAAATTTCTTTTTACTCAACTTCCTCTACCAACTCGGTTTCAACTAATCATTCGGCTCCCACAGTCTTGACAATCAACTCGACATGTACTCAGCATTTGAAGACAACTTGACAACACTTGCAAACTCTTGAAATTTTAACTTTTCATCTTTTCTCATGTTGATCTCTTCTTTTTAGTTCTTGCTTTTCTAGGAACTGATGTATGATAAAACTTTGCAAATTAGTTCCTCATGCCTTCTCTTTGCTTAGTTTGATGAAGTGTGATCACTTGACCTGTTAGGTGAAGTGATCCCTTCATTTATTGTGCTACACCCATCTTTATTTATCCATGTCTTATTCATTTCTCCTTTGATGTGTTCAACATCTACCTTTTCTTTACCTTTGTCATTCTTTGAGTTGGGTGCCTTTGACCTTGTTGGGAAATTTTGCTAATATGACGAATCTTCAAGCAACTGAAACATGTGGTTTGACTCAACCATCTACTATAATTTCCTTTGAAATATGTCGTTATGCAATTTTCAGGAATGTGTCCATATTCTTGATAGTAATGATAACTATACCTAGTTTTGTAGTCCCAATTGTAGTGATGTCTATTATTTGTTCCTGCTGGTTGATTTGGTGTCCACATAGACTTTGATCTGCACTCAAAAGATCTATGTACATACTTCTTGCAATTGTAAAAATGACCTTCAAAATTTGGTATCCTAATAGTCCTAGTCCTATAATTATGTGCTTGATGTCCTTGCTTTTTGCACTTATGACAATAACTTGCATTCTTAGGCTTGTCAGGCTGATGGGCATTCTTGTTCCTACACACATTAGAGGTATGCCCCTTTTTACCATAGAAATGACAAGTAGGTTTAGTGTTCTTACCTTTGTTACTCCTTTCTTCTATAGTCTTGGATGACTCTCCTTGTTTAGTATTGGTGAATCCTTGTTCTAAAGTATCATTGCTAGCCCTTGGTGACTTTAGTAACTTCTCAAAGTACTTGATTACTTCATTGGGTTTTTTGAAGCTTTTTATAATCTCCTTTTCTCTTTTTAGGTCATTTTTTAGTTGTTCATTTTGCATCTTTAGTGTAGAGATCTCAATATCCTTGACATTTATTTCATGATGTGCATTCATCATCTGGCTTAGGGTGTCTAGCTTCATGTTTGAGATTCTTACAAGCTCAATTGATTCTTCTTCCAATTTGTTGGTAAAGTTTCTCTTGTCTTCTTCTAGCATAGCCTTATCTTCAATGGCTCTTTTCTTTTGTTCAATCACCTCACAAAGCATTATGACTTGTGATTCTTTTTCAAGCTTGAGTTTTATGGTTTCTTCTGCTTGAGCTCTATTCTTCTCCATTAGATCTACTATTATTGCATCAAACTCTTTTGAATCTCCATTTGAAAATAGATTTGAGGTGTCAATCTCCTTGTACTATGTGTCATTCTCAGCTATGGAAATCTCTCTTCTTCTCTTTAAGGATTTTCTTAGTTCCTCTTTGGCTTCTTCTAAAGCATGTAAAGCAAGTTGTATATCAATCGCCTAATTCTCTATGATCTTCCCAAGTTTTTAGACTTCCATCTCTAGATCTTTTCTCCAAGCTATGAGGCTCCTTGTTGGGAGAACTTGTCTCTGATACCAATTGTTGAATTCATGGGTGGGAAAATTTACTTCTGAGAGGGGGGGGGGGGGTGGTGAATCAGAAGTAACTAAGTTTAACCTTATCAAAACCTTTTAACTGAAAACATTCACATGCATTTAATTTACCTAATGAACACAAAAGTAAAAAACATGCATACAAATAGATAACACATGAATTTGGTAACCCAAAAACCCTCCAAAATGAGAAGGTAAAACTGGGGTGGGGATGAGACCCACAAAATATCACTACAACAATGTGTAACTATTCAAAGTTACAATGTTTGACCACTTCCAATGGTCTGCCCTGTGAAAGGCCTATCTTGTTAAAGACTTTACACCCTATTAAAAGTGACCTAGTTAAAGGATTTCACTACCTTGCTAAAAGTAGGCATGGTTAAAGGACTTTAGTACATTCAAATGGAACACCACCCTATTAAAGGATTTACAAATGGCTACTAGGCCAACCTAAGTCCATAGGATTTCCATATCTAATACAATTACTAGAGAGTATTAGAAAGCCTTGACCTGATTACTTGTAATCTTCAATTGTTGATTACAGATCCTTGTTCTGCTCTAACTCCTTTGATCCTTGCTTGATCTGATATGTCACCCTTCGAGGTTTTGATACTCTATTCTTTATCAACTGAATTCTGCAATGTTGCTCTATTCTTCATTAAGTCTTTTAAACTTCCCTCTAAATTTCAATATAGTTTACCCATATACTTCTCTCATTCATTCATACAATGGAGTTTCATCCACTTTTAAAAAATTTGAAGACTTGGGGTTAGGTATGAATCTACGATCAATATTTACTCTTCATTTCTTGCTCATTTCTTGCACTTTTCCTATTGATTGCATGCCTTCTCCATTTTTCTTATTGGTTGCATGTTGAATACATAGGTAATGTAAAACATTCATTCTTATCTTCAAGATCCTTTGAGATTCATCCTATGTTAGCTCCAAAAATGGTTTACATCTGAGTTAGTAAAGGCATAAACTCATATGTTGATTCTATGTTACTCAACACTTACTAGTTGCTAATGCTTGGCACATATAAGAAAACTGGCTCACTTGGCTCCTATAGCAATTCTGTTTCATTGGCATCTATACTCTGCTCAACACCTATAGTGACTCGACACTTGAACTTCACTCGACACCTAAAGATTGCTCAACACCTGAAGTTCACTTAGTACCTATTGAATTCTCTGGCTTGACATATACTATAGCTCGGATTCTATATTATACCCGACATCATCTTGAGAATTTGGTTAAGTGTGTTGACACTCAAATTTCAAAACCAATCTGAGACTAACAGGATTGAACTCTTCTCAAGCACCAGTATACCATAACACTTGTGAAGGTTGGTCTCCACCATTTCCATGGAAGTTTTTATTTCTTTTTGTAAATAGATTAGCTCATATTTTCATTCTCTTTTATTCGTGATCAATGTATTTTGTGTTGTTTCTATATAAGGGGATGGGATTTGATTTTGATTTCATGTTATTGTGTTCTTCTTTATTGAATCAGGGAGTTTTGTAAATTGTGTATAGTATTACTCACCCTTTTGGGTAAGAGAAGAAGTGGCCAATATTGGGGAAGGGGTTAGTTGGACACCATGATAGTGTAGAGTCTCTTCTCATGGTGAGAAGAGGGAAGAAATGCAAGGTGTATGGGCCCTTGCATGCTAATATCATTGATATTGCTTTGGGGGGATAAGGAGAAGAAAGTATGAAAGTTTATGTGAATTTGTAGCCTTGGAAAAGGCATGTATATTATATGTTCTACATTGAGTAATCTCCTACTTGGTAGTCCACCTTCACCCCTATGTTATGGGTTCAATGTGAATGCAATTGTGCAAGCCTTGGATGGGTGTTTTTTTTTTGTGTTTCATGTTGTGAGATTTGAATTGGTTGTCACTCATTGGTTACTAGCTCTCCTAGCTCAGTGGGTGGTCTGTTTTGACACCTAGGATGAGAGGTGAGCACTCCATAATTAGTTTTGTATGTTTTTGCAGATTTTGGATTGGCCTTATGATGGATCCATTTTGGAATCAGAGCATTGAAGGTGTTCTTGATGTCATAGTGTTGGAGATTTCTCCATTATAATACCACCTATTATATTGTGCATTCATGTTGAAGATGAAATTGTAAGGAATGGATCAAATGTTGTAAACTCAAACATTGATAACATAAATGTAGTTATTGTAAGAAAATAAGCAAGTTATCTGATCAAGTTTTATTGGATTGTAAATCATATCTTACTTTCAAATGTATTGCTTTTCATAGTTTTCAAGTTGAAATACTCCATAGTTCATTCCTTGAAATCTTGGATTTTAACATTGTAATCAAAAGTTCATATTATAAGGATCTTGTTGTATGGAGTATTCAAATAGATGCAATAATCCATCCTTAAGATCATGAGTTATAACCAATGTTCAATTAAGATACATTCATCCTACTTGAACCTTAAACCTTAGCCAGTAGAAATTTTAATAAATCAATGAATTATATCCTATATTGCAATATATGTAAAATACCTAAAATCATTCCTAACTTAGATATAAAATTAGTATCAATATTGCATTTACAATCCACTTAATAAAATTAAAAAATTATTAATACATGATGTCACTATAAAATTCCTAAGGGGAAATTTATTACTTTAAAGGAGAAAGGAAACTTATAACTCCCATATATTTGAGCTGGAAAATGTATGGGAAAATATTTTGTTCCCAATTTTGGTGATAGAGAATATTCTTTTGATTCCCTCACATTCCACCAATAACATTAAAAAGAAAAAAGGGGGCAAACACTAAAATCTTTCATTTTAAACCTACCCTCCCCACTTGTCTTTCTTCCTCCTAACTCCATCCTCCGATCCCCACGTGTAGACTTTGGGTCACCCTATGGTTGTACATGGAGTACCAACATGCCTCTCCATGTCAAACTTGATAAGACATGTGGACTAGATGCATAACAAGGTGCAAGGGGGGATTTAATTACAAAGGGGAGTCTTGGAAGTTTTTAAAAACATTTGACCTTGAAACCCTACCCACCCCTCCCACTTGTCTCTCTCTCTCCAAGTGACTTCTTCCAATCCCCATGCATGGTAAGGTAACAAGTACCCCTTTCCATGTGAAACTTCTTGCCCACTTTGGAGTTGACTTGATGGGACAAAAGGCGGTTTATCATAAGGAATATTTTCTTTGTTGGGGACTTCCCAAGCTTTCTAAAAACAACCACTCACCTTTACTTGCTATGCGTACCACTATGTGGAAAGGACTAGATTAGGCCTTGGGCAGCACACCCAAGGGTGAGGTGGGGGGAAGGCAAGTGGCTAAGTGGCCATGGGGTTTAGTTTAGGTGTAGGCTAAGGATTAGTGAGTGGGTTAGTTAGTTAGTTTACTAATCTTTTATATAGTTTAGTTTTCTAATTAAGTTAGTAATGATTGCAATAGTTTAGTCTTTTAATTAAGTTTAGTATTTAAAATAGTGCATTAATAAGCATGTTTAGAAAATTGTGGTTAGGGTATAGACTTAGGTTAGTGTTGGTTAGTTTGGTAGTATAATTGTAATAAGTTGGTAATTCTTTGATATTAAAAAGTGTTTTGTGTGTCATATATTTCATATTAATAAATGGGTTAGGAAAATGAAATCTAAAAATATTGTGATGTTATATTTGAATAAAGTCTCTTATGGGTTATTGGCTATAGTGTCTTTAGGGGTAATGTTAGAATTAAATAGTATAAGGGAATGCAACTGATTGTGAGATGTCCCAAATGTATAATGTAAAATTATTAATTGATGACTTGATATTTCAATAAATTTTATATAAGACATTTGAAATTTTTTTAATAAGTAATTATATAAGGTTCGAGTTGTAACTTTATCATTAGAGGTTGTGAATGTTTGAAGTGTTATAGGCTAGATTGTTTGGATGACTTGATAGTTGTATAGGATTATATCTAGATATTAATTATATGTCATAAATGATTTACTGATGAAGTTTTAATATTTTATTCATTTCTAATAGGTTATGTTAATAATCAGGACCAAGTGTTAAGGTATTGGTAGGTTAACCTGCAAGTGCAAATTAGTACACCTAGGGAATTGAAGTAGTAAAATGAATTGAGTGTAAAGGTATTAAATCAAACCTAATGTAACTTATGTTACTAATCAAATGTCCATCTAATATGATGTCACATCTTGTTAAACATGAAACCATAGTTTAATCAACCCGACCTAAGTGTTCCTGTACCACTAAGACTTAGGGTTTCCAACTCGTGCAGTGAGTTGGAATATTGACTCTACATCCTCTTGTGATGTAAGGCAAACTCAATTATTACCTAGACTTTGTTTCTCAACACTAACCCTATCTTGTTGACATCCTTAAGGAACACATTTTATGTTGGTATGTGTGTTAACGTAATTGTTATTACCTTTAAAAAAATGTTGGTGTGTTTTGCCCCAATTTTTGGGCATGACAAATATTACCTATTATCATGGAATGATATTAGATTAAAATTTAGCACATTAGTAGGTTTTGGTTTTGTATTGAAATTGTTACTTTATTTATTTTTAAATATCTGTCTATATTGGTATGATTATTTTTAAGTTATGTTTATGCTTATATGCATCTATCTGTTGAGAAAAATCATACTTTTTTTGAGAATAACTTTAGGTCTTTATTTACTTTGAGAAGGTATTTAGACATATATTATAAAATATTTTTAAATTGAAAAATACTTTCTCTTTATAAATTAGTTTGACATATAATATTGCATAAATAAAATAGATACTAACAATGTCTTATAGTTAAAATGAAAAATGATTTTTGTATAGCTAAATTTTAATCCTTCGATGTGTCCTCAAATAGGTGCTCTCATTCATTTTTAGATTGCTTCATATATTATCATTACTACTTGTACCTTTAGATATTGTATACTATTAAAAAAGAATAGTTATATTTATTTAAAGTCTTAGAGTTTATTATTTAAATCAAACTATTACAAGAATTTTTTTTTAATTTTTTTTTTGGGTGAATATATTGAATTTATTTTCTTCACTGAACGATGTCTAAATTAATGAGAAATATTTCAAAATATTTACTTAGTTAAACATAGATGTTTCAAAATATGTAATATTATTATATTCGTTGACATATATAAATTTATATTCTAACAAGGAGAAAATTTGCAGCCTATTGATGCATTCATTGATATTTATGTCACAATATTTTTTACTTTGATAATGATACTTAATTAAACTTATATGTACATATATGTGTGTGTGTGTGTGTGTGTGTGTGTGTGTGTGTGTGTGTATGTATATATATATGTACATATATATACATATATATATGTACATATATATACATATATATATATATATATATATATATATATACATATATATACATATACATATACATATACATATACATATACATATACATATACATATACATATATATATATATATATATATATATATATATATATATGTACATATATATATACATATACATATACATACATGTATATATATATATATATGTATATGTATATGTATATATATGTACATATATATACATATACATATACATATACATATACATACATGTATATATATATATATGTATATGTATATGTATATATATGTACATATATATACATATACATATACATATACATATATATATATATATATACATGTATATATATATGTATATGTATATATATATGTACATATATGTACATATATATACATATATATCTATATATATGTACATATATGTACATATACATATTATGTACATATATATATGTACATATACATATGTACATATATATATGTAAATATACATATATACATATATATATGTACATATACATATATACATATATATATATATGTACATATACATATACACATATATACACACACACACACACACACACACACACACACACACACACACACACACATATATATATACATATATACATATATATATATGTATATATAGATATATATGTACATATACATATATATATATATATAGATATATATGTATATGTATATGGACATATATAAATGTACATATATATACATATATGTATATATATTACATACATACATCTATATATATACACAAACACATATATATATGTGTGTATGTACATATATAAATACATACATACATATATATATATATATATGTATATGTATATATGTATGTATATATATACATACATACATCTATACACACACACACACACACACACACACACACACACACACACACATGTATAAGTTTGATTTGTCATTTTGGTAATTTTTAGTTTTTTAAATCCAATATTTTCACTTTTCTCCAAGAAAAAGTAATATCATCTGTAATGAAGTTCAAATATAACAAAATATTATCTCAATATTTATTTTCTTCTGAGTTTGAGGAGATAGGGGATACCGACTTAGGTTATGTTGACATATTAGAATTTGTTGAAAGAATAAGAAAGGGGAAGAATACTTCAATTTTATCATAAGGCATGGCAAATTCTTGTTTAGTTGAAGCAACATTTCCTATTTCTATGCACTCAGTGGATTTTGTTCTATGGTGTACATGATGTTATGATTAAGAGAAAAGAAAGATCTTCGCTCTACGAGGAGAAACCATTTTGGATATTAGCTCTATGATGATACGAAAAACATTCTCCATACAAGAACATTCTAAATATGAGACCATGGATTTGCACATGAGTAATGAATATTATATGAAAAAAAAAATTGTTTTCTTTGTTAATGAACAATTGCTACTTCAAAAAAATATCAAAGTTAAGAAAATGGCAAGAGGGCAGCATAAATTTGAGTATAGAGATGAGGCAAAATATTACATCACTCGCATAGGGTTCATGGAAATAAAGAGGCAAACAAATTTGAACCATGGATGTGTCTATTTATCATGAAAATGATAAAAAAGAAAAAAATAGTCTGGGCTACAATAACTAGTGATAACTTAGACAAATACTTAATCAATGTTTTACCCTCTAAGAAATTCTATATGACATCCTATTTGGTGTACATGTTGGCTTTGTAGGGGAAATACCTCTGTCTCACAAGGGTTGGACATATTAGTGGTAGAAAGCTAAGGGTATATGAGTGTTTCCAATAATTAAATGGAAAGTGAAATACATTTTTGCAGAGTCAATGATGCATTCTTATATTGCATAGTAAGAAGACTTGAAAATGATGCAAGCAAAAGGATATCAATTGAAGCATGCAATGAAATAATAAAGTTTGGAAATTGGTATATTCAATTTTAAGCTTTTTCCTACCTAAGAGTTTTTTCTTATCATGGTATTCCATTAAATTACCAAGGTATCCTTCAGATAGAATCTTGTTGCTTGAATTGCATGGACAAACTGTGGGTGTCATAAAAAATTAGAGTGAAAAGGAAGCAATTTTTTTAAAAATTCCAATTACAACTAATGGTTATACATGTATAGATAAAGATGTTGTAGAAATAGTAGAAATATATCTATCCCCCTTTTGTATCTATAAATTTGGAAGTGGAGGACATGATAATGTTATCTGTGGTTCTTGACTATAAAGTTTATCATGCAAACAAATTGGATAATGTACTAGGTGGAGCAGTACAAGTTTCCTATGTGATTATCACAAAAGATATCAAATTTTATTTAGCTAAGACATTGAGAGATCAATTGATAACGAATCTAAGGAAATCAAGAAATAAGGTCTAAGGTATGAAGCTTTACTGGTATGTATATTCTTCTATGTAGAAAACTATTTTCCAAGAATTTGAATAGTAAATTAGACAATAGGCATAACTGAGAGGGGGGTGAATCAATTATTCAAGGTCCAAATGTATAAATAAAACTTTTCACATCTTAGTGAACCCATAAAACATTTATCATCATGTATGCATCCATAAGATTATGCAATCACTTAAAACTTGTAGGTTACTGTCAAATCAATTTGTAGAAATGTCAATATGAAACATAAAAAATTTAGCAACACACTTGACACAATGATTTACATGGAAACCCAATTTGGGAAAAACCACTAGTAACATGCTACTCTTTTTCACTCTTCTAAATTGATGCCCTATACAAGGCCAACCCCATTAAGGTTTATAATATACACTATTAAATGTGACCTTGTTAAAGGATTTCAATCACCTTGTTAGGAGTGAGCCTTGTTAGAGAACTTTAGACCATTCACTTGGAATGTCACCTAGTTAAAGGATTTAAAAATGATTGTTAGGTCAACCTTAATCCAAAGGATTTACCCTAGACTGATATAATTGTTAGAGAGTAACAGTAAGGCTTGATCTGATAACAACTTACAACTTCATTTGCAGATTACAAATCTTTATTTTAGTCCTCCATTCTACTTGGCTTTCACACATTTAAGCTTTGATATCTTGTTCACCCTTCAAGCATCCATACACTTAAGCCTTCTTGCTTATCATGCTAATGCAGACTCTCAATTAGGTCACTGAATAAAGTAAACCCTTGACTCCTTGTATTTCTTAGGTTCTCCCACATTACAACCCTTTCTTTTGACCAACCATCCCTTTAAATAGAGAATTAAGATCTTTTGTTGTTCATTCTCCATCATCCAATTTAGGGTTAGGAAAGATTAGGTAGGATTCAATGAATCTACCCCTCATTTCATATCACTTCTAGAAACTTCTCCTTCAGTCCTCTTTAAAATCATCTCAAATGATTTACCATGAATTTTGTGCCACCAACTCATCGATCTTATCGTCTGCCTAGTTCACACAATCCAAGAAAAAGAACTTGTCAACTTAGATCTATTGAATTCACGATATTTCTAATAATATTGACACTCAACATTGACTTTCTTCTGATGCTCGACACATACTGTGTTGCTCGACATCCTCTATAAAATCACTCGACATGAACTAAAGTTTATTAGTGCTCGACATCAACTAAATTTTACTTGACATCCACTATTTTTCTTAGAATACACTAAAATAGACTTTTTCTTGGCTCCAACTGATTTTCTGCTCAACTTGCACTAACTTTGCCCGACACCTACTATCCATTTGGTCAAGCTTGGCAAACAAACTTTGTTTAACTTGTTCTTCTGAACTTGCTTAGTGTAACCAACCTTTGCAACCTTAAGTAGATTATCAATGCACTATGATATCACTATCTTAACTAATTCTTGTACTCCTTTTTATATCATAACTCAACCTTTCCTCTAGGTGCTATTGTACATCTTTTGATCAAATCCTCTTCATCAATCAAATAATTGATAGTACTTAAATCATATAAGCAATAGTCTTACCAAAAAAATAGCAGGTTTGATATTAGTGACAAAATAATGATTGAAACACATTTATCATACTTGTATTAATCTATTTCCAACAATGTCCTTCTTCAAATAGGCTAACTAATTATCAATCAAATCAATAGGTTTATTGAGCACTCAGGGATAAACTATAGTATAGTACAACTCCTCCTTTTTTTTTGGTGTACTACTATTATCAAGGATCTTATTGGTAGGCTATTTATTTTATATTTTGATTTTTTTCTCTTGAGTGAAGTACTCTTTTGATTTCTCTTCTTCCTTTTCTTCAATTTCTTTTTTAGATTCATCATTAATGTCAATAATATCTCTTTCACTATTAAGACTTATTGGGATCTCTTCTCTAGTTAAGTCAATGGGTTCACTTTGCTCCAATTTCTCATGTAATTCATATATTTCACCAAACTCTATTATTTATTCAAATGAGTATCTTTGTGCAGTAAAATTATTTCCCACTTTTTCAAACCTTCAACTTCATCTTCTTGTAGTTATGCCAGTATTTAAGCAATTCTATTTTTAGTAGGAATTCTATTTTCATGTTTTTGCATTAGTTGATCAATCTCTTCAATACTTATTTCTGACTTTGTTAGTATTTGAGTTCTTTATCTACTCTATCTCCCTTGTTCTATTTCTTTATTCAATCTTGTTATGATTTGACTCAAGTAATTTTTGAGGGATATTTTGCTATAATTAACTTAGGAATAATGAGAATTTTTGAAATGAGAATATAATTGCATCTTCTACCTCTTTATTTTCCTCTTTTGGCCATATTTTATATCTTACTTCATGTATGTGTCCAATAGTTCCATATCCCCTTATACTTTTTGCTAAATAAGCTGATGTTCTCAAAATTATTGATCTCGATAGCTCCATTGTCAGTTTAGGTTAACTCTTATTTCTTGTTGGAAATATATCATAGGTTAAGTTATTGAGAGGGGAGGGGTGAATTGGTAACTTATAAAAATTAATCCTTATTTACCAATTAATCCTTCATGTGTATTATGATCTAATTGCATGTATAAAAAACTGAAAGTATTAAAACATTCATAACACTTTGGCACACAATATGGTGACCCAAAAACCTTCCAAATAGAAAGTAAAACTGGGGTGGGGATGATACCCACAAGCTTTAGTACTACAGTATAAAGTTGGCCTATTAAGGCTTACAATGATCACTTCTGATGATCTACCCTGTTAGGAGCAATAAGGACTACTAGGTCCACCTTGCAAAAGGATTTAAAAACATATAGTGAAGTATGCACTTGGTAAAAAGATTTACAAAAGACTATTAAGTCTAACTTGTGAAAGGATTTAATTGTTCCACCTATTAGGAAAAACTAGTGCTGATCTCTAATCTACAATTTGATTTGCTGAATGATATTCATTTGAGTGTAATGATCACCTTGCTTTGATAGATAAATCTTTGTTGCTCCTTATACTACTATAGCCCTTTTACTTCACACTTTCATTCATATTAAATTTTCATCATACTCATGTATCTTCTTTGGATGTGATACAATACATTATATATATACCAATCTAATTTACAAATCAACAACGTCAGCTAGAATACAAGTTTCACCAAAATACACAAAGTCAACCCAAATGCAGGAACTCAAGTTTTGAAGACTAACTTGATGAGGTTCTGATACTTGGCATCCATTATCAATGCTCAACATTTTCATGCATTCGGTAGACATAGAAGCTCAATCCATACTGATTACTTCAAAGTAGTTTAAACTCACTCTGCACTGGTGACTCGATGAATGCTACGAAACTTGACATATAAACTAAATCACTTGATTCACACTACATGGCTCAGTCAATGCTATTACTTCAAGCTGGGTATAAATTGAATCACTTGGTTGACATTGTATGGCTCAGTCAATGTAATGCCACACTAAACATAAACTGAAAGATAAGAAACAAAGAACAAATACCCTATCTGCAATAATTTTTTTTTAAAATTATCTTAATACAAGTACAAATACATAGATTGATTCATTCTTAATCTGAAAACCTCAACAAGAAATATAATATCATCTACATATGTTTCCATAATGATGCTAATACAAATTTAGTTCAGTACAATAATGTAATACATCATCTTTTCTAAACACCTATTTCTAACATAGGAATCCTAAATGCTATTTCAACAGTACTTCAACAGTCATCTTTGGTTATTTGCTAAACAATCACAAAGCACCTGGAAAAACATACAACAACGCAACACAACACAACAAGGGGCTTAGTACACACTGAATTAAAAAGACATAATCCACCTGCATACATGTTAGAATAAACATATATAAACCATAATGCAGATATCTGAACCACTTAAACATAGTGCAGTTTCAAATTAATATGCAAGAAGTAAACATTTACTTAACAATGCAAAATTGAACTCGCACTAAGAATAACCCATAAATGAATCATATATATACTGAGGTGTCATCATTATGGCCCTAAGATTCTGCATCCATGTTTGGTATGCCCATAGTCAACTCATAACAGTAATTTCTATTATACTTATCATTGATAGAATAGAAATATGCCTTTTCTCCGTACTCAACCATACAGGTTTAAGTCATAGGTAAGGCCAAATATATTTATATGAAATTAACCCACCCCAAATTATTTTAAGGTTATCATTGATTTAATCAACTGAATTAGAATAAATCGATATTCAGCCACCTCGATATACGTTCATTATAGTTATCCTTATAATACACATCAAGCAGATATTCTAAGAATGCATAATTATGAATAACAAATTAGTTATTACATTCTTCATCTTTTGATAAATAAACTCATCTTATACTGTCACATTCAAAAGTAAACTTAGATTATTTTAACAACAGAAATAAGTACTATAATATTACTCTCTCGTAACTATAACTAAACTATTACACTGGTTTAATGATAATTACCAGTCGTAACACTATACTACTTACTCCTACTGTTAAAGTAAACTAAATTTATCCTTTGAAAAGACCAAGACAATAAAATAATGCTTGTATGATATTCTGATTTAAATTGGCTAACTTACATCATAAAGCTGCTTTTCACAAAACAACTATCCATTTCATTTATGAAATGAAATACATCTGGATAAATTAAAAAGAATTCTGTTTCAACATAACATCTGAACAATCCATATTTACTATAAAGATACTTCACAACAAAATCAAATATAATTAAATCCAAATATAGCCAAATGATCCTTTACCATGTTATGGTATATCCAAAATATGATTCACAAAAGTGCAATTTAACTTTCAGCACGCCTTTAACCAAAAGCCATTAAGCTATATAATCCTTATACAATAAAATACATACCATTTGTTCACATGACGACCATACAGATATTGATAACACAACATCCAAGACAAATCAATTTCTACAACCATAAAAAGAAGTTTATGCTGTCGCAACTAAACTTATACTTTAAATTCAAGTTCCCATATAACTATTTGACAAATTTCCATGTCAGACATTAACCGAAAGCAAGATCTAAATTTCAAATTATCAAATGAATACTTTGTAACAATAGTATGATTTCAAACCACATTGCATTTCCATGATAATGACAGTCGATAGCTTTACTATGCTATTAAGCATTATACAACTCTAAAATAATTTCAATTTTATAGTACCTGTTCTATAATCTTGAAGGTCAAACTCAAGTTTTATCCCTCCAAGCCCATACAACTGAATAAAAAATGACAACACCTTAAACAACATATAGGTGACTTTATGTTACAACTTAAACCTTAGGTCCATGCATTAATATGAAACTGTAAACACATAATGCCTACTGATTTAACTCAAAGATACTACATAAAAGCTCAAAAAATTCACACTAACATAATCTTATATAAACTCTTTTACATACAACCGAGCTCAAACAAAATTCATTATATTGAAAATGGTCTCCTATGCCATTAATCCTAATGTCATTACCATCAAAAATCACATACAGTTCACTATGTTTTTCCTCATCTTTTCAAACAACAGTTCCAGTTAGCTAATTCATAAAACAGAGTAACTGTGCCCTCAAATTGACGTGATACTGCAACCTAATACGTGCACATGATTGTGGCAGAACCACACATACCAATAACTTGAGATATGGGTTCTATCCAAGCTCGGCCCTGATAAAGCCATAATACTAAAACCACATACAACTAACTATCTCAAAATGAGGCCCCGATAGGGTTTAACATGAACAAAATAGTATAGCTAGGGCAAAGCCCGAATATAAAACTCATCACTATACCAAATACGGTATTTCTATACTCCACATCCAAAGGTGGGTATCTACAGGGCATTGCACATAGTGCCTTGCTTTGTACATATCCATCTTTGAATGTAGATTCACAATATAGGATCAAATAACCATTTGCAAAATGCTAATCGACAACATAATAAAATTACAAATAGAAAGAGAGTAGGGTAATAAATTGCCCCTATGTGGGTAACGAAGATGGAAACTCTTCTGCAATAAAGCTCGAAGCCAAAGCCCAAAACCCAAGTCCAAACCGCACTTCCACAAGACAGAGATTGAAGAACTTGCTCACAACAGAGGAAACAATTTCCAACAACAAAACCCGAACCATGTATCAAATGAACTGACTGTCAGCAACTTCTCAAATCTCTGTCTCATAAACACAAAATCTCTTTCCACAAGACCCTCCATAATGTCAATTTCCCAGCATCAAGGGCTACAGATGCTTAAAGATCAAAGCAATGCGGCCATATTTTCGGCCCTATCTCAAAAGATAACCCATTCAAAATGATGAAAAGATCAACAAAACCCATTAAACCATAATATCTCATTAATACACAACTGCCAGATTCATTGCACTGAAGTTCACCACAGCGCCGTGGATATGGTAGTTCCATTTCCACCGCCATAAGTTTGGCAACGATAAAATGCAGATATCACATTAAAAGATATGCTTCCAAAAGCAAAGCAAAACCCCTTAGGGTTTTTTATTAATAAAACCTCCTTTCATAACCAATAAAACAATATGAGATGCCATAAATCCAATAATGAAAGGTATAGCCACGGGTTTTAAGCCCATTCCAAATAAATACAACACATAACATATTGAAGCTATTGGTATTTTTTTTTAAAACCCTAATCACATAACCAGAAGAATATAAATATATATATATATATATATATATATATATATATATATATATATAAACAAGAGAACCTTTTAATACTTATCATCATTTAACACAACTGTAACATAATCATCATAATAGAATATAATTCTTTTAATTTATTGAATCAGATCGAATTGTTTTATAACAATATGCCTAAGCAAGAAAACTCTTCCTGCATATCATAGATTTGACATTGGCAATTGAATAACCTAGCAATGTTTTCAAATTAAACACACCATAACAATCTGAAATAAAATTTCTAACATAATTCCTAACAGAATTATTAAAAATGTTTACACAACAATATTGTAAAAATAGTGAAATAGAAATCTGAGATAGCAATATGTTCTGAAATAACACATGTCCCAAGACATTAACACCAAGTTCAACAGATAAAAAGAACATATCATCAGAAAGATACTATAACCACAAAATCCTGATAAGCAGTAAAGTCCAAGAAAAGGTCAAGCATGACATCCTCCCCCACTAGGTTTCGACTTTCTCCTAGAAGTGAGCAAACAAATGTGGATGAGATGTTCTCATCATTTTAGTGTCCTCCCAGGTAGCAGATGTTTCATCATTGGGGTCCCATATGACCTTTACCTACCTTATTTCTCTTCCTCTTAAACTCATAGTTCTGCTTTGCATGATCTGCACTGGTTCCAACATGATTTGACAATCCAAAATCTACAATTTTTCCCAATCCAGCACGTGAGAAATATCAGGAATATACTTACGCAAAACAAAAACATGAAATACATTATGAATATGTGAAAGACTCGGTGGCAAGGCAAGTTTTTAGGCAAAAGGTCCAATCTGTTCTAGAATTTCAAACGGACCTACAAATTGTGGTGCCAACTTGGACCCCTTTCCATAATGAATTGGAATTTTATGCGACCTTATCCAGAGAAACACTTTATCACCAACCAAGAACTGATGGTCAATCCTATGCTTATCAACATATTTCTTTTGTCGGTCCTGAGTAGTAATAAGGTGTTCTCGAATCCTCTTCACTTGTTGTTCCAAATCTTGCAATATATTAGGTCCTAAAAGAATCCTATCATCCAAATTGTCCCAACTGAGAGGTGTTCTACAAGGTCTACCATACAATGCTTGGAATGGTGCCATACCGATGGAACTGTGATATCCATTATTATATGAAAATTCTACCAAATGTAGATACTCCTCCCACTTATTCTATCTATCCATTATGTACATCCTAAGCATGTCTTCCAGAATCTGGTTGACACGTTCAATTTGTTCGTTTGTTTTTGGGTGATAAGCTGAACTGAAATTCAGCTGAGTACCTAACTCTCGCTACATGGATTTCCAAAGAGATGAAGTAAACATTGGGTCCCTATCAGAAATAATCTTTTTAGGAATTCTATGTAACTTAACTATCTGTTCCATATATATTTTGGCAACCAATGCTGCATTATAGGATGATCTAACCGAAACAAAATGAGCAACCTTTAAAAATCGGTCCACTACCACCATAATAGCATCATGCCTACGGACTATAATAGGCAATCTAGTAATAAAATCTATCGAAATGGTGTCCCATTTCCATTCTAGAATACTATGTGGCTGCAATAGTCCCTCAAGGTGCTGATGTTCAACTTTAACTCACTGACACTCCAAACATTGAGCCACAAAATTTTCTATGTCTCTTTTCATTCTAGGCCAATAATAATGCTACTTAAGGTTAGAAAGCATTTTCTTGACACCCGGATGAGCTGAATATGGTGCTTTGTGAGCTTCCAACATAACTAGATTTCTCAAATCCCCCAACTCAGGAATGTACACACTCCCTCTATACAGCAACAAACCATCAAGATTCACTAAATACCCCTCAAAATGCCCTGCTAAGATGCTGCCACTGTTAATAACAGCTTTTACATCCTGAAACCAAAGATCTGCAGAAAGATTTTGAAGAATCTTATCCCTAAGATCCATTGTTAAGATCAAAGAAGATAATTCATGTCGCCTTCTGCTAAGTGCATCAGCAACCACATTCTCTTTCCCTTGCACATACTTAATCTCAAAATCGTATTCACACAGGAACTCCATCCATCTTCGCTACCTAGTGTTGAGGTCTGGTTGTGTGAAAAGATATTGAAGACTTCAATGATCAGAATGTAATTCAAGACGTTGACCCAGAAGAAAATGCTGCCAGTTAGTCAAAGCATGCATAATCGCAGCAAGTTTGAGATCATGAGTAGGGTAATTCACCTCATGACTCTTTAATTTTCTAGATTCATAAGCAATAACATGGCCATCCTACAACAACACTGACCCTATGCCATCCAAAGATGCATCAGTGCAAACCATGAACTCCTTAGAAGAATCTGGAACTGTCAGAATTGGTTCACTGGTCAAACATTCCTTAAGTTTCTGAAATGATACCTTGCACTCTTTTGTCCACACAAATTTCTTCCCTTTTTTCTGAAGGGATGTAATAGGATGCACTATTTTTGAGAAGTTTGACACAAATCTACAGTAGTAGCTTGCTAAACTCATGAAACTTTGAACCTTAGACACATTTGTAGGTGCTGGCCAATCAACAATAGCCCAAATCTTGGATGGATCTACTGAAATTCCATCACCTGAAATGATATGTTCTAAGTAGCAAATCTTCGATCTGAATAATTCACACTTCTCACGATTGGCATACAGTCTGTTCCTACAAAGACATCCCAAAATTTGCCCTAAATGCTGCTCATGCTCCTCAATAGAGTTAGAATACACCAAAATGTCATCCAAAAATACCACTATGAACTTGTCAAGGTAAGTTCTAAACACACCATTCATAAGGCTCATGAAGACAGAAGGTGCATTTGTTAACCCAAAAGGTACCACTGTGAATTTGTAGTACCCATACTTGGTGCGAAAAGTTGTTTTTATAAATATCAGCTTCATGGATTCTAAGTTGATGATATCCAGACTTCAGATCAATCTTTGAATAGATTCGGGCACCCTTGACCTGGTCAAACAAGTCATCAATTATAGGTAAAGGACACCTGTTCTTAATTGTGACCTTGTTTAATTGTCTATAATCAACACAAATTCTTAAGGAACCATCTTTCTTCTTGACAAAGATCACTGGAGCACCCCAAGGCAAAACACTGGGATGAATTAAACCCTTCTCCAACAGCTCCTCCAATTGAAACTTGAATTCAACCAGCTCTTGAGCTGTCATTCTATAAGGAGTCTTGGAAATTGGTTCCGTTCCTGGCACTAAATCGATTCGAAAATCAATTTCTCTCCTTGGAGGTATTCCAAGAATCTCTTCAACAAAAAAATTTGAATAACTCTGCAAGACTAGATGATCGAGAGAAGAACCTTTATCCATGGAATCAATTAAGTCATTTACCGATATGGCAAACAAGATACAGCCTTTTTGAGCACACTTTTCCAATTGCTTGGAAAAAATTGTCCGCAAAGAGATGGGTCTCTTGATTCCCATAATAACTCTAGCTAATCCAAGATCATCTACACAACTGATTGACTTATCCTTGCAATTTAAAATAGCTTGATGTTTTTCTAACCAATCCATACCCAAAACTATATCATAAGATCCTAAAGGTATAACCCTAAGGTTTGCTAAAGTAATGAAAGTTTTCATATGGATCTTACAGTTAGGAACAACAATATCAATGTTCACCTTGGATCCTGATGCTAGCTCCACTTGCCATCTGTCCCTTGCCCTTACCACAGGAATACCACTATTTGCAACTAAAGTAGAAGAAATAAATGAGTCTGTAGCTCTAGAGTCAAATAAAATAGATACTTTCTTACCTAAAGTATTACCCTGAGCTTCAATAACCGTGTTCTGATGTTCGGCCTACTTCTGATCCAGGGTTGCAAAGATATGGTGGTTTCTGGCAGAATCACCAACTATCGCTTCAGACCTAGCTGGCTTAGGTCCTACCTTTGGCTTGTCCCAGTTAGGACACTAAGACTAGTAATGACCCAACTGACCACAATGAAAGCACTCAACGGGTTTCCTGAATCCCATATTCTGACCAGATGGATTAGGAAATGGCTTACTACTCTGCACACACTCAGGGGATTGAGATGGTTTAAGCTGTTCAAAACTCTTTGAGTTCTTACCGAACTTTCTCTTCTTGAATCTCCCACCTAAAAATCCTAATTTTGAACTGCCTTGTGGAGGCTTTTGATTCCTACTAACATCTGGAGTAGGTGGACTCATGCTAGTTTTGTATGAAGCCCCGTGATAACCAGACTTCATCTCAATCAGCTTTGCTCGTTCCGAAGCTTCCTACATAGTCAAAGGTTAAAAAGTTCTCACTTCCTCCCCAATCTTGGGAAAAATTCCTCTGATGAAGTGTTGTATCATGGCCTTATCATTTTCAGCCCACCCTGAAAACTTCTTAAGCTCATAGAATCTACATTCATAAGCTTCCACTGTAGAGCCAGACTGCACAATTAGAAAGAACTCCTCTGCACGGGCTTGATGCCAATAATCAAACATAAACCTCTCCTTGAATCACTCTACAAAGAGCTCCCAAGTAACTAGAGAGATATCAATGCCTAGCTTCTCCAACTCCTGCTCTCACCATAAGGAACCAAATCCTCTCAAATGCATAACTGTCCATCTAACCTTTACGTTACTCAAGTAACGATGTAAGACAAAGCATCGCTCAATGTTTAGCAGCCAAGCTTCTACTGCTATACCCTATTCCATACTGTAGAATAATGGTCCTTTCATCTTGGAAAGATCCTTGAGCTAACCTCTCACCACTTGATCATCCTCTATAGGAAGGTTAATGCCTTGCACAAGCGGTCTTCTATCATTAACTCCCCCACCCGAAATCTAGTTGATAGACTCAATATTATCAAGACGTTCCAGTATCCTCTAAAGAACTACATCCTGGTCATCTTGGTTATCTTGGTTGTTTCCAACCCTAGCATTCTGATCAAATTGATCATTCCCACCAAAATTATGGTGCCTAGGACCTCTACCACGGCCCCTGCCCCTGCCTCGGCCTCTACCAGCAAGGTTATCCTGAAGAATATGTGTCCTCGAGTTCCTCTAGTGATGGGAGGCATGATAGCAACCTACAAACAAAAATTATAAATACGCAACAATAACGGGTTGAACCCTAAAACCCAAGAGTCTCGGTTATTTAAAACCTAGGCTCTGATACCAAATGTAATGCCACACTAAACATAAACTAAAAGATAAGAAACAAAGAACAAATACCCTATCTGCAATAATTTTTTTTTTAAAATTATCCTAATACAAGTACAAATACACAGATTGATTCATTCTTAATCTGAAAACCTCAACAAGAAATATAATATCATCCACATATGTTTCCATAATGATGCTAATACAAATCGAGTTCAGTACAATAATGTAATACATCATCTTTTCTAAACACCTATGTCTAACATAGGAATCGTAAATGTTGTTTCAAAAGTACTTCAACAGTCATCTTTGGTTATTTGCTAAATAATCACGAAGCACTTGGAAAAACATACAACAACGCAACACAACACAACAAGGGGCTTAGTACACACTGAATTAAAAAAACGTAATCCACCTGCATACATGTTAGAATAAACATATATAAACCATAATGCAGATATCTGAACCACTTAAACATAGTGTAGTTTCAAATTAATATGCAAGAAGTAAACATTTACTTAACAATGCAAAATTAAACTCGCACTAAGAATAACCCGTAAATGAATCAGATATATACTAAGGTGTCATCATTATGGCCCTAAGATTCTGCATCCGTGTTTGGTATGCCCATAGTCAACTCATAACGGTAATTTCTATTATACTTATCATTGATAGAATAGAAATATGCCTTTTTCTCCGTACTCAACCATACAGGTTTAAGTCATAGGTAAGGCCAAATATATTTATATGTAATTAACCCACCCAAATTATTTTAAGGTTATCACTGATTTAATCAATTGAATTAGAATAAATCGATATTCAGCCACCTCGATATACGTTCATTACAGTTATCCTTATAATACACATCAAGCAGATATTCTAAGAATGCACAATTATGAATAACAAATCAGTTATTACATTCTTGATCTTTTGATAAATAAACTCATCTTATACTGTCACATTCAAAAGTAAACTTAGATTATTTTAACAATAGAAATAAGTACTATAATATTACGCTCTCGTAACTATAACTAAACTATTACACCGGTTCAATGATAATTACCAATCGTAACACTATACTACTTACTCCTACTATCAAAGTAAACTAAATTTATCCTTTGAAAAGACCAAGACAATAAAATAATGCTTGTATGATATTCTAATTTAAATTGGCTAACTTATATCATAAAGCTGCTTTTCACAAAACAACTATCCATTTCATTTATGAACTGAAATACATCTGGATAAATTAAAAAGAATTTTGTTTCAACATAACATTCGAAACAATCCATATTTACTATAAAGGTACTTCACAAAAAAATAAAATATAATTAAATCCAAATACAGCCAAATGATCCTTTACCATGTTATGGTATATCCAAAATACGATTCACAAAAGTGCAATTTAACTTTCAGCATGCCTTTAACCAAAAGCAATTAAGCTATATAATCCTTATACAATAAAATGCATACCATCTATTCACATGACGACCATACAAATATTGATAATACAACATCCAAGACAAATCAATTTCTACAACCATAAAAAGAAGTTTATGCTGTCACAACTAAACTTATACTTTAAATTCAAGTTCCCATATAACTATTTGATGAATTTCCATGTCAGACATTAACCGACAACAAGATCTAAATTTCAAATTATCAAATGAATACTTTGTAACAATAGTACGATTTTGAACCACATTGCATTTCCATGATAATGACAGTCGATAGCTTTACTATGCTATTAAGCATTATACAACTCTAAAATCATTTCAATTTTATAGTACCCGTTCTATAATCTTGAAGGTCAAACTCGAGTTTTATCCCTCCACGCCCATACAACTGAATAAACAATGACAGTACCTTAAACAACATACAGGTGACTCTATGTTACGGCTTAAACCTTAGGTCCATGCATTAATATGAAACTGTAAACACATAATGCCTACTGATTTAACTCAAAGATACCACATAAAAGCTCAAACAATTCACACTAACATAATCTTATATAAACTCTTTTACATACAACTGAGCTCAAACAAAAATCATTATATTGAAAATGGTCTCCTATGCCGTTAATCCTGATGTCATTACCATCAAAAAATCACATACAGTTCACTATGTTTTTCCTCATCTTTTCAAACAACAATTCCAGTTAGCTAATTCATAAAATAGAGTAACTGTGCCCTCAAACCGACGTGATACTGTAACCTAATACGTGCACATGATTGTGGCAGAACCACACATACCAATAACTCGAGATATGGGTTCTATCCAAGCTTGGCCCTGACAAAGCCATAATACTAAAACCACATATAGTTAACTGTCTCAAAATGAGGCCCCGACGGGGTTTAACCCAAATAGAACAGTATAGCTAGGGAAATGCTCGAATATAAAACTCATCACTACACCAAATACGGTATTTCTATACTCCACATCCAAAGGTGGGTATCTACAGGGCATTGCACACAGTGCCTTGCTCTGTACATATCCATCTTTGAATGTAGATTCACATTATAGGATCAAATAACCATTTGCAAAATGCTAATCGACAACATAATAAAATTACAAACAGAAAGAGAGTAGGGTAAGAAATTGCCCCTATGTGGGTAATGAAGATGGAAACTCTTCTGCAATAAAGCTCGAAGCCAAAGCCCAAAACCCAAGTCCAAATCACACTTCCACAAGACAAAGATTGAAGAACTTGCTCGCAACAGAGGAAACAATTTCCAACAACAAAACTCGAACCATGTATCAAATGAACAGACTGTTAGCAACTTCTCAAATCTCTGTCTCATAAACACAAAATCTCTTTCCACAAGACCCTCCATAATGCCGATTTCCCAGCATCAAGGGCTACAGATGCTTAAAGATCAAAGTAATGCGACCATATTTTTGGCCCTATCTCAAAAGATAACCCATTCAAAATGACAAAAAGATCAACAAAACCCATTAAACCATAATATCTCATTAATACGCAACTGCCAGATTCATTGCACTAAAGTTCACCACAACGCTGTGGATATGGCAGTTCCATTTCTACCGCCATAAGTTTGGCAACAATAAAATGCAAATATCACATTAAAAGATATGCTTCCAAAAGCAAAGCAAAACCCCTTAGGGTTTTTTATTAATAAAACCTCCTTTCATAACCAATAAAACAATATGAGATGCCATAAATCCAATAATGAAAGGTATAGCCATGGGTTTTAAGCCCATTCCAAATAAATACAACACATAACATATTGAAGCTATTGGTATTTTTTTTAAAACCCTAATCACATAACTAGAAGAATATATATATATATATATAAACAAGAGAACCTTTTAATACTTATCATCATTTAACACAACTGTAACATAATCATCATAATAGAATATAATTCTTTTAATTTATTGAATCAGATCGAACTGTTTTATAACAATATGCCTAAGCAAGAAAACTCTTCCTGCATATCATAGATTTGACATTGGCAATTGAATAACCTAGCAATGTCTGCAAATTAAACACACCATAACAATCTGAAATAAAATTTCTAACATAATTCCTAACAGAATTATTAAAAATGTTTACACAACAATATTGTAAAAACAGTGAAATCAAACATAGAAATCTAAGATAGCAATATGTTCTGAAATAACAAATGTCCCAAGACATTAATACCAAGTTCAACAGATAAAAATAACATATCATCAGAAAGATACTATAACCACAAAATCCTGATAAGTAGTAAAGTCCAAGAAAAGGTCAGGCATGACAATCAACACTGGATCCACATTGCTGAATCTGTGAGCTTGGTAACCACTATAGAACTTGGTTTGCACTGAGTGACTCAATAAACACTATGAAGCTCAATTTACACTGATAATCACCAACTTGGTAGAAACTACTTGGTACAAACTAAATACTGTTTCGAATACTCAATAGAAACTATAGAACTTAGTATAGTCTGAATTACTTGGTTAATGTTGATAACTATACAATAAGCTTGGTAACTATTGGCTATCTGAATAAGTGTGTGTCACTGATAAACAAACTTGACTGCAATGTCAACAATTTCTTTGTGTTCTTAAGCTTGTTGCTTTTGTAGTTTGACTCCTTTTTCTTATCCTTATTGATGCTTGTGTTATTCTAGACCTTGTATATCTTACCAACACCTATGTTTCCTTGTCGGTACCATTCTTTTGCTTTGATATCTTGCTTTTAATTTTAGCATATATTGCTAGTATTGTTGTCAAGATTTCTGTCTACCATTGATTTCTTCTTTCAATTTCTTTTATTTAGATATTATTTTCTTGTAGACTTGTTCATACATTTCATACTTATTTTCTTATGTGTCCTTTGATTGTTCTAACAACTATTCTTTGCCTATCATTAACTCATTTTATGTAGCTTCATATCCAAATGGTTCAAGCTATAATGTTTGTGGCTTAACTTCCTTCACTATGCATGAATAATGTATGCTTGTTAGAAATGCTTTAGAATAATTGAGAGGGCGGGGGGGGGGGGTGAATCAGTTATTCAAGGTCCAAATGTCCCAATAAAACTTCTTCACCAAGGAAAATGAGCCCATTAAACTTTTCATGCAGCCAAGCTTAAACTTTCCTACTTAGCAAGTTATTGAAAATCAATATGCAAGAATAACACATGAAAGATCAACACATAACACAATGATTTACGTGGAAACCCAATTTGGGAAAAACCACCAGTAACATGCTACTCAGTTCTTACTCTTTTGAAGTGCTTCCCTGTGAAAGGACTGCCCTATTAAAGGCTACAACACACCGTTATATGTGGCCTGGTTAAAGGATTTAACCACCTTGTTAGAAGTGGGCCTGGTTAGAGGACTTTAGAACATTCACTTGGAATGCCACCCTGCTAAATGATTTACAAATGGTTGTTAAACCAACCTACGTCCATAGGATTTTACCCTAACTAGTATAATCATTAGAGTAACAAAAAGGGCTTTTGACCTGATAAAACTCACAACTTAACTTGTAGATTTTAGATCTCAGTTCAGCTCTTAATATTTGCCCGGCTTTCAGTCTTTGCAATTCTAACAATTTGTCCTCCTTTCAAGCTTTGTCTCCTTGAGTCCCCATGCTTGATGTACCAGTGCAATCTCCTATATGACCACTTATCGAAGCAGAGTCTCTGTGCTCTGTTCCTTCCTCCTTAATTCCTTCTCCTTGACACCCTTCAAAAACTTTGCAACTTGGCACCTCAACAACTCTTTCTTCTTGGCCTATGACTTCTTAAATAGAAGTCTAGAAAACTTTTCTTTCTCTTCATCTTCCCACTTTAAATTTTAGATTGAATGGATTAGGTAGGATTCAATAAATCTAACCCATATCTTGTTCATTCTAGAAACATCATGAAAAATCCTCCCAAATTTGCCCAAAAATTATTTATCTAAAATTTTGTGCCACCAGTTTATCATCCTTATCCTTCATCTGGTTTACAAAATTCAAGGTAACAAACTTTTGGGCTCAGATCTGGTGAATCTTTGACTTTTCAAATAATGCAGCAGCTCAACACTATCAAAATTTTAGTGCTCGGCACACACTATGTTACTTGGCACCAGCTACGTTTTACTAATGCTTGACACCTACTGTGGATTCAATTAACATCCACTAAGTTTTACTGATGCTCGACACCTAAAGTTTCTTAGCTCCTTCTCTTTCACTCAGCACACACTAGATTTTGCATTTTCTCGGCACTAATTGAAAATCTGCTCGACATGAACTAGCTTGCTTGACACTCACTAATGAACTTAGTTAAGCTTTGCATACAGCCTTGTTATAACTTATACTTCTAATATATCTAAGTGTGGCCAACCTCTATATCTTCAAGTATATTATCAATACATCATTTTACCATTTTCTTAACTGATTCTTGCACTTCATTACAAAACCATAACTCAACCTTTCCCTTAGGTGCTTTTGTTATATCTTGTTGATTAAACATCAAATAGTAGGTTTGACATCAGTGACAAAATAATAATTGAAAACATTCTTTATCAACAATCTCCCTCTTTGCAAACAATATGATCTTTTCAATCAAATTTCTAGCAATGCTAGTCAAAAAACATATATCTTTCTTATATTTTTCCATAATTTGAGGTGGTATCTGATACTTTATACACATTTTGTTTTGGAAATATCTGAAGTAGATTAATAGGGTTCCCACTCTTTGGCCAAATTTGACACTAAAATATATATTTTTAAAGAAAACTTCATTTTCAAATGCATATTACTAAAAAACTATAAAGAATTTGACAATGATGTAAACTAGTGATTTTTTAGATTTTCTATCTAGTTTCTAAAACTATTTTTTATTTTTTATTTGAAATTCGATTGAAGTTCAATTTTCCATCTCCTTTCAGAAGTCGTTTATATGAAAATTGACATTTTCAAAGAGTGATGGGTGTTTTAATCAACATAACTTTTTTTGTAAATATGATAATTACAAATTTCTTTCAAGTCTAGAATAGTTACATCGATATCTAGAAATTTTTATTGGTTTGTTCAATTTTGTTAAAAATTATGGATAATTTAGTGGCAAAGTGACACTAATGATAATTTAGACATAGGCTATTTTTTATCAATATAATTTGATTTTTATTTATCAAAATATAATTTTTCTTGATTTGCTAGAAGGAGAACGCACAACTTTGATGATCATATTTTTAAAAAAAAATGTATTCTCCTATTTACTATTTTTCCAAAAGCTTCAAACAAAGATTTTTGAAATGGCAAAAAACCTATATTTGATAAAACTAAAATTAAAACATCACAATAAACACAATATATGCTAAAAATATACTCATTTGAAAGTTTATTGAGAGGACAACATTTTTCTATGTTTAGTTTCTAAATATGAACCTATTTGTCCCTTGTTTGTGTTGGATACAATTGTCTAAATTGTGTGTTCTCTTTGATGTTACACAAATGTCATATCAATTGTCAGTCTGTGCTTACCGAGCTCACTTGGTTAGTAAGACAGTTTCTCTTGTCTATCGAGCATTCCTGGAGATTACTCTATGAAGATTGTATCTATCGAGCTCACTCAAGAATCGAAGAAGATTATGGTAAAAAGCAGTGTTAACTGAGTTCTCATGGTTAACAGAGGAAAATTGGTCAAAGTTAGTGTTCACCAAGTTCACTCAATTGCCAAAAGATTTTGCAAGTTCGTAGTGTTAACCAAGCATCTATTGGTCAACATAGGAAATCATTTTAGGATCAATGTTTACCAAGTAGGGCTGGCCAATGAAGGATTTTGTTGATTTGGGATATGAAGTTTAATTAATTTAAATATTGTTTTTAGCTAGCTGTAATAATGATTATTGGTCACTATAATTTGTAATTAAGCTGACTTGATAATTTTGATGGTATATATGAAAGGTCAAGAGGAGATTCTAAAGTGTGTGCGAGTATGCAAGTGTATTGATTGAAAAGGAAAGTGTGTGAGTGAATTTGAAGGATGGTTAGATATCCTTGTGGAGTAGCAAAGTAATATTCAATCAAGAAGGATAAAGCTTTTGTGAATAGAATAGAGATATGAATTCAACAATTCAGTTGCATCTCAAATAGGTCATTTCATTGTTACTTTCTTACCATTGTAGTAGTGATCCAAAATCTCTTAACAAAGTTGGTTTAATAGCCAGTTGTAAATCCTCTAACAAGGTGATAGTTCCATTGAATTATTTTAAGACCTCTTGCAAGGCCACTCCTAACAGGGTAATTAAATCCTCTAACAAGGTCACACCTAACAGTGTGTTTTGTAACCTTTAACTAGGTTGGCTCCTAACAGGGCTCACTTCAGAAGAGTGAAAATCAATAACTACTTACGTTGGTGGTTTTTCCCATATTGGGTTTCCATGTTAAATATGGTGTCTCTTGTGTTCATTTCTTTTCTCTCATGTTTGCAATTCATTAATATTGATGTTAGATCTGCCAAAGTTAAACATACTCTGCACTTACTGAGTTACAACATTTTTCAGGATGTTTATTGAGTGATAGCAATAATTAGTTTTATTAGACATCTAAAGGATCTATGAGAAATGTTTTTGTGCTAACTGATTCACCCCCCCAGTTACTCCATCCACATTTCCAATAGTTTGAGCCCCCAGAAGGGAAAAATTTGATAGCAATTTTTAATAATTCTTGAAATTTCCTTTTTTAGAGGCTTCACACAAAGCCTATTTTGGGGACTTTCCCAAAGGGGCTTTATGTGAAGTCCCTTAGGTGGTGTACCACCAATCTCAACGGGGCTTTGAGAAAAGCCCTTGTGAGCTGGTGGGCCACATAGGCTTTGCACAAAGCCTATGTGGCTTTGTACAAAGTCAGTAGTCACATGCCTTTGCATGAAGGCATGTGAAGGCTTTGTGTGAAGCCTAGGCTTCAAATGAAGCCTTTAGAACTTGTCGCACCCACTTTTCATCCAATTATTTCATGATGAAAATTGGGAATTATTACTATAGCTTGACCTAGAAAAAAAGAAGGATACAAAATGAGTTATGAAACTGAGTGTAGAATTTGTTGAAACTCATGTTGTATGAACACTATAGGACATGAAAATAATTGAGATAGAACAAGAGAAAATAAAAAGAGAGTTAGATACTAGTGAGAAGGAAGAAGATTTGGACAATAGACCAAACTTTTCTATATTAAATAAGAATCTTACAAAACTAACCTATTGTGATCATATTATTTTTGCAGAGCAACTAAAAGAGAAAACAAAATTAGGAAGACAAATGATAGAGAAGAGAAGAAAAAAGATTGTGAAGAAGATAGTGAAGACATTTTCAATATTGTTACCAGATATTTAAATCAACAAGTCAAAATCAAATATAATAGAGTTACAAATATATATAGAAGCAATAAGCATCAATCAGAATATCAAAATGGACTTGAAAGAAAAATTTGTACAAATGATCAAATATTGAAAAACTAGTAGAAAGTACAACAACACTATCAAAGAAGTCAAAAGAAATAACATAATTATTGATTAAAGGAACATAAATTGCAAAGTAAATTTTCATGGAAAATGAAATATCAATTGAAGAATCATGTTAGATATCATTATTTCTTGATTTAATATAGAAGTAGATAAAAGAAACTGACAACATTGAAGCCAAATGATGATGATCATATTATCAATGGAATAATTCATGTCAAAAGTCACATCATTTCTATAACATAACTAAGTGAAGAATGGAATACACTTTTACAAAATGCTTATAAAAAATAAATGCATATTCAACAAGGAGAAGGGACTTCTTGATACCCTAGCATATTATATCTTTTGGCTCACCTTTTGCATTGTTGTCAAAGGGGGTGAATATACTCAAAGGGAGAGAAGTGTATGAAGGAAAAGCATATGATGGACACATAAATAAGAGAAGTAGAGTAAGGATCTAAAAAGGGGAGAAGTTGACAATAGTTAAGAAATAAGACACGATGGGCATTTGTGGATGCACACACAATTTTGTTTGAATCTTGAAGGTTTTTCCATCAATGCAAAAGATAGAGATTGTTACTTAACAAAATCAATCTCAACATCATTTGGTCAAGAACATTATGTTTTTGATTTTGAAGCTTGTCATAGCTAGAAATAATGTAAAGACTTGCTAGAGTCACTATCATGAAAATGATCAAGTTGTTAGAAAGATGAAAGAGCTATCAGATCAAAGGGAGCGTTATCGTAATATAGAGAAGCTTGTTAGAGATAATATGAAAATTCAAAAATGACCTATGGAATATTTTTGAAGAAGTCTTATGAAACCATAATTAGGTTACTTGGATAGCTGGAATAAATTAGGTTAATCAGATTATAAAATAGATAAACAAAAAGTAAGGAGTCTATTTAGCAGTTATTGAAGTAATTGTAGAAGAAGTCAGAATAGAAGAATGAACAACAAGCTATGTGATTATCAAAAAGGAGTGAGGAGTACAAATAAGGTGAAGGATTCATGAAAGAGCATAAAGGACCTATCAAGCATTGGAGGAAGGCTATTTATAGGTCAAATATCTTGTTGTCTTATTCCTAATAATTTATCAACAAGATTATGAAATCCCTTAACTGTGTAGTCTTTAGGAGTTAGGAGTTCTATTTTGAACCTATTGTAAATCCCTCAACCTGGTGAGCACTCCATAAGTTAGATGAAATTTCTTAATAGAGTAGTATTTAATAGGACTATGGATATTCCTAACAATGTATTAGACACTTTTAATAGGGTGTAGTCATTCATAATATGTCATTGATGTAATCTCTTAATTAGGTAGCTTATTACTATAGTGATGAGTTGTGGGTACCATCCCCACCATAGTTTTTCCCTCTAACAAAGGGTTTTCTCTGAGAATGAAATATTGTGTTATGTGTTTAATTTACATTTTAGTAATCAAAATTAAGTTACAACCTATTGGTAAAGCAAGATAATTAAGTTTTAAGTCTTTGGGGTACTCCCCCAAGTACCCTACTTGAATCTTTCCAACATTTTGTTGAGTTTTGGAATATAATAGTCAATTCTCATGCATGATGCTATGTATTTGATATCATTTTCCAAACAAAAATTTTGTTCTCAAAATTTAGAGACTACACTATTGCACCTAGAATTAGGAAGACTACCCACTCTAATAATATGATTCTCATGTTTTCGCATACTTAGCATAGTCACTATACACTTCATTCTCATGGATTTTTGCTTGTAGAACTAGTAGGTTTTCTCTAAGAAGTGGAAACTTTGTTGGTTTTTAACTTTGCATATTTGTTATCAACAAGGTTCATTGTTACAAAACCCAAGGATTTATACCTTTTTTTTCATACCGTATCGGTATTTTATCTAGTGAATTTTCTATGATAAAGTGTGGGATCTCATTTATACACAACCATTTACCCTTAGTTTCAAAACTAGTGATTTTTATATCTCAATTAGAGGGATTATATTTCACTCTAGAAGGTTTACACTTTGGCCAATTATGTTTCCTAATTTGTCCCAAATCCAATTATTTCTTGTCATCCAACAAGTCATCTTATCTTATATCAATTTGTTTGTTCACTCTAGATTCCTAAAATCACATCTCACATTTCCATTTGTATACATCAAATTGTTGTTATTACTATAGCAAATTTTTTCATAACCATTTATATTATCCAATCATCCAATTTCCATTTTCCATTTTCATTTCCAAATTGTATTCGCATAATCCCAATTTGTATCATCACCATTAATTTATTAGGTTGAATCAATTAAGTCAACCACATCAAATCAAGTCAATTAATTAAATCCAATCATGAACTCATTTCAATCAAATCAAATTAAGCTTTGCAAACATCAAATCCAAAATAAAACCAAAATCCATCTTGTTTTCCATCCTTGGTCATACATTTTTTCAATTATTTATCTTTTACCTTTAGTGACATCATCACTCTTTTTGAATTGTGCCCAGAGTTGATTTACTTATCATTGCAACCATATCGTCTTTAGCCAAAGGTATTGGTTATTTTAGTTCATCTTGTTTCTCAAGTGTATCATCTTGTAATGACCATGTTATATTAGTTATTAAGATTACAATCTCACATCATCACACCAATCCATGAAATCAATCAAATCCATTTTGATCAAGTTAACTTACATCAAAATAACCAACCTATTTTGATCAAATTAGTTACATCACTTGATCATTCAGTCCATTAAAGAAATAAAAAATTGAAGGAAGTGTGAGTCTTTGATTGTCAAGCTCAAGTCCAAAGTTCATCCTTCTCATCACTTAACACATTTAAGAGCGATCAATAGGTTGTTGTTGATCTTAGTGAGAAGTGATTAAGATTTGTCTAAGTTCATTGGTATGCATTACGATGATTTTCAGAGCCTCTCTATGTTGCTTCTTGGTGTTTGAGCTTCCCAATTTCAAAAAAGAGGAACACAAACAATAAGATTCAAAAGAAGTAAATAAATCAAGAAAGTTAAAATGCTCCAGTAGTACATCCTAAGTGCCACCTGAGAATCACAAAAATAAAATAAAAAAATAAAATAAAAGATCACATAGGGTAGAAATGTCTAATTACTAACTTAAATACTCAAGAAGGATCAAGGAGCAATAAAATAGAAATATATGAGATCTCTAGAATACTCAATAAAATTTCTAAAGAAAGGAAAAATTTGACTCATTTGAAGATCCCTCTAAATGGATTCTTACATTAGCTTAGGGTGATGGAGAGTTTGGATTTTGCAAATCATTGAAGATTGTGTCAATTAGCAAGGATTGGTCTTGGTTATTTCTCACATGTGGTTACATATGCCTAAGAATTGAAAGGAATTAAGACATATGTTCACAAAAAACATGAAAAATAAAGACATGAGTTATTAACTATAGATGCTTCATTACCTCTTGTGGAATCAGTGTTTGGTTTATCACTTGATTGAGTTAGAGAGTTCTTGCCAATAAATAAATGCCTTTGTCATTTCTTCCATTTTTTAGGGCTATTTTTTGTGGTTCCACAACACACACTCCATTTTTGATATCACAAATAGGGACCCCCTTTTTTTTTTTTTTTTCCTTGCACCTTTTGTCTCCTTGATCTATTAGATTACATTCACTTCCAAGGGACCTCGACAGATAAGAAGCTCTACGTCATGTTAGGGAGTTTTTTTGGTTTGTGTTGTAAATTTTATTTTGTGTTGATTTTCTAGTTTTTTAATATTTTCTTTCTCACTTGAGGTGTTGAGCACTCGTGCACCTTCACAGGTATGCATTCCCCTTGTTTTCTTTCATTTTGGTCCGCGTTCCTCAATCAGTTTTGCAACTGCAGAGCTATGCATGTGCACTGGTCTACAAAGTCCATTATGTGTTCTTGGAGGTTAGGAAAAGGTCACGAGTGTCACTTTTCATAATTTCATAGTGCACATGTGCATGCGTGTGATGCATGAACTTTTCTACAGGCCCATTTTGCTTGTGTCCAACACATTGAGGTTTCAACCTCAAGAAATTTGATGTCCACTTGTCTCAATTGTGCACTTGCATAGGTGTGACATTTTTGGGTTTGTAGTGTATTCTTGCATAGGTGCACAGCTCCGAGATGGCCCTTTTCCATCAATTTTTAGACAATCATGTCAATTGAGTCTTAGTGTTTTGGGGCTTTTATCTATTTTTCTTCATTTTTGCTATGTTGTAGTAATTTAGATTTTTAGAGGTCTCCAAAGAATTTTGGAGAAAATATTGGTCCGCGAGGATTTTCTCTTGTTTATCCTTTTAGTTTTTACCTTCAAATTTGGGATATCTTTCCAATAAATTAATCGATTGGTAATTTTGAGTTAGGAGCAAGAATTAATGCTTTCTCCAAGTAGACCTAAATTTTATATAGATTTTTTGTATAGTTTTCATAGTTTTTCTAGCTTATTTTGCCTTAAGTGTTGTTTGCATCTTTTATTTTTCATTTGTAGAGCCTGATGGTAACCCTTGGGATCTATTAGACCTAATGTAGATTCATAATTTAGATCATAACCCGGTTAATTTGGTTGGATTAGTTTTTTTTTTCAATAAAATATAGCTAACAATTGCATTACACGTGTAAATTCAACATGTTCTTTAGATGTTCAAATCGAAGAAGCACGAGGAGCTCAAGTCCATGCTGATGTTGCAATATAAGGGGGAATAAATCATTATAAAATTCAAAAATAAATACCCAAGAGTAATTCAAGACCCCATTTGCACAAAACCCAAAAACCATTTTCAAATATGGTAGCTTTGATTTTTAGGCAATTTTTTGCATTTTTTGGAGGTCTACATGTGTGCAACTTCACCCTCCACAATTTTAAAGTCATTCCAAAAGGTTTGCAAATCCTCATGAGTGCACATATGCACACGTGCATGTGAGAATCTCTACACATGTACATCTTTACATCTCCACATTGTTGAAGTTTTAAAGATGCCAAGTGAAGTTTAGTTTTCAACTTCACACTTTTGCATGTGTACAACTCCACAATTTTGGGATTTCAAAGAAGTACCTAATTTTCATCGCTATAGCTCCACACATGCACACCTCTACAATTTTGCAACTCTAAAGGTACGATGATTTTTGGCAAATTTTTGCTACAACTCTAGTTAATTGTTAGTTGCTAAATTTGGAATTTTCATACTCTAATTTTGCATTTTTTGAGTTCATTAATAGTTAGCTAGTCTATATTAATGGACAAGGTCAAGATCATACTTCTAGAAGACTGTAAAGCTTGAGTGTCTTGTCATAGATATCTTGTTGATCTCTAAGTCTAGTTTCCTATTAGTGTCCAATAGTCAGTCATTCTCTAGGTAGTGTTGGTCGGTCATCACTATGACTAAGCCATCTAGAGAAGGTCAAGCTATATGGACTTGTTTATATATCACTACATGTTGAGAAAGTCAAAGGTTACTAAGAACCCTGGTAGAGAATGAACTAGTATACATTCTAAGTAAGATAATGGACACCAAGAAATGTAAAGTTAGTTTATGCCAAGTGAGTCAATAAATGTTGAGCCTACAAAAGTCGAGAGACATCATGAATATTAGTTATGATTGAGTGTTAAAACATTCTATTGCCGAGTAAACTAGTTTTCACATATGTGTTTATAATGACACAAATACGTATGTAAACCATTTTTCTCAACTTCTATATGAAATTTAAGGATTGTAGAGATAGTCAAAGAGAAAATTACACATTTTGTTAGAAGGAAATAATCCCAAGAAAGGTAGATTAACCAAGTAGAAAATTAGAAGGGTTAAACAAGAAAAGGATGAATTATGGATTGTTGATTTTGATCTAGAACTTTCTACAATTATCTATTTAAGAAGGTATCTAACCATAAATAATTATGGGAGAGTAATGAGAGCAATATGAAAGCATAAATGAGTGAAAAAGCTAAGGAAAAAGCTATGAAGGCTAAGTTTAATAAGGAGATCAGATAGAGCAACCTAGTAGTGAAGGACATAACATAGAAAATCGGATGAGGAGATAAGATTCAAACATTAAAGAGAGAAGATCCATAAACAATTTTTTGAGAGAAAATTGAAGGATTAGGTACGTAATCATTCCAACCAATGAATTAAGCCTAATCTCTTAACATAGTGGTTTTAATAGACCTTGTGATGAGCCTATAAATTGTCATATTTATATCCATTTATTATAATAATTTATCCCATGATTTCAATATATTTCCAAGTCATTTCCATGCATTAACCAGATTTATGAAGCATTAACTATGATTAATGATTTATTGATTAGCATTTGTATGTGTAGCTAGTTAATGCTAAATTGTGATGATTTATTATGATAAATGGTTATTATTGAATAATAATTATCTTGAGATGATTAACATATTTTTTATGAGGTATTTGAGTCATTCATGTAGTTGGGAATAAGGAGAAGCAAGTTGACACTTGTCAATATTCAACAGTTGCAAGAAATGCATAAAAAGTAAAAAAGCTAGTTTCAGTAAAATGGGAATATCTTGTTGGAAATATAGTTGAAGTAACTGAGGGGGGGTGAATCAATTACCACAAAAAAAAATCCACTGATCCCTTAGATGTCTTATAAAACTAATTACTGTTGTTGCTCAGTAGCCACATAGAAAATGTTGTAACTCGGTAGATGCAGTGTATGTTAGCTTATTACTTATCTTTAAGCATTCACAATGATTAACATGCAAATGTAAAAGAAATAACATGAACACATGAGACACTAGATTTAACGTGGAAACCCAATATGGAAAAAACCACCAAGTAACTAGCTATTGATTTTCACTCTTCTAAAGTGAACCTTGTTAGGAGCCAACCTAGTTAAAGGTTACAAAACACACTATTAGGTGTGACCTTGTTAAAGGATTTAATCACCCTATTAGGAGTGGCCTTGCTAAAGGTCTTTAGAGAAATTCAAAATAACTATCATCTTGATAGAGGATTTACAAATGGCTACTAAACCAACTCTATTAAGACATTTAGAAATCACTGCTACAATGGTGAGAAAGTAACAATGAATAGACCTGAATGAGATGCAACTGAATTGCTGATACAGATCTCTATTTTGCTCCACTAGATCCTCTCTGATTGAATAAAAACTTTGTTACTCCTCAAGGATATTCGACCATCCTTCAAAGTTTTCTCACACTTTCTTCTTCAATCAATACACTTGCATGCTTGCTCATCCATTCATACTTTTGAATTCTCAACTTGACCTTTCATATATACCTTTCAAATTATCAAGTCAGCCCAATTACAACTTATAATTATCAATAATCATTACATCAGTCAACTATGATCATTATATAAATAATTAAACTTTATTTCCTAAAACAATGAAATCCTTTATTGGCCGACCCTGCTCAGTTAACACTATGAACTCTGCAAAATCCTTTGGAGACTGAGTGGACTCAGTAAACACTGATTTTCCTTCATTAACCTTGCAAGCCTGGTTAACACTGACTTCTACCACAAAATCCTTTGATGCCTAAGTTAGTTCAATAGAAACTATTTCCACAGAGTATTTTCCAGGAATGCTCGGTAGACACTGAAATTTGCTTTGCTAACCAACTAAGCTCAGTAGACACTGACTGATAATTGATATGACATTTGTGTAACATCAAAGACAACACACAATTGGACAATTTTATCCCACATATATTACTCAATTCTTAATGAAAACAATAATGGCTCAAGGATTTGGAAATATAAAAACAAAGCTCACAAACCCTTTTTAGCATTTGAGTTAGTTTAGAATAGTTAATTAGTAGTATGGATCAAAAGTTGACTAAGTAAAAGGTGGCAAGTTTGAAGGCAACAGAAAACAACTTTTAGTAAAATGGCCCCATAACTTCCACATTTCTTAATGAAATATATATTTTCAAAATGATATGGAAAGATAAAAAGGATCATAACTTGTTAAAAGGGTTTGATCTAATTTTAAATAATAAAGGAGCACCATGCGTTTGAATTGGATTGCTGAAAATGTGGAATAGAAAATTAACCAAGAAGACAAGTTATAATATAGTCATTATTTTAGAATAAGTCCCTTCCTTATTTAAAGGAATGATGAGACACTTATTATATGGTTGTTAAAGAGTCAATAGGCTTATAAATTCAATATTGTAATCAAGCATTTGACATAGATATATATAGATTTATAGAAAGTTGTAGTTTGTAATATACAATTCATGCAACCATTACTGGGCAATTTCTCGCAGTTTCCTATAACCATTACTATATACTTAGATTTATTTAGCATTTTTATAAGTAATATTTTTCAATGATAAAATAGCTTAGAGAGTTTCATGGTGCATATACTTTGCAGATCTAATTCAAGTATACATCCTTGGGTTGACAATTTAAATGATTCTTCTCCATAAGAAAGATAACTACTCATTTTGGATGTCCAATCCATGAATTCTGTTTTTAGAACCAAGTTAGTGATCTAATTGGCAAGTCAAAAAATATTGCATAGTTTTCAAAGACAAGTCAAGCTATGGGAGTCTCTAAGTTTTAGCAGCTCTTTGTAATTTTTCTAGAATTTTAGTTTCTATTCAAAGCACTTAGGATTATAAAAGTTTGCAACAACACAATATGGATTTTAGATCCATGGAGAATATGAATGAAGAGCCACTATCATTTGTAGAAAGTTTGGAAATCAATGAAAATATGTTCTCTAGCATCATAGAGGAATTTTGTTCACATATTGATGACAAAATGTTGATTTATGAGGAGGAAAATGAAGAAAACCTTGTTTTGCACAATGAATAAATCACCATACACAAGGTTTCTACTAAAGATGAATGTGATATCAAATTAGAACTCCTACTTTAAGAAGAGAGTTGTAATAAAGTGAAAATTAGTCCTCTCATGTTGAAAAGTGAAGAAGATATTGAAGACGATCAATTTGTTGGAAATGTAATGCAAGCTAGGTGACTAAAAGGGAGGGGTGAATTTGGAACCACTTAAACTTATTTCTTTAACCACTTTATTAAGTTGTCTAATCTACTTGCATGTATGAAACATAAATTAGTAAAGTAACACCACCATAACACAATATTTGGCAACCAAGAAAACCCTCCAAGTAGAAGGTAAAACTATGGTGGGGATGACATCCACAATGCCTCACTATTGCAGTAATAAAGTTGGGTTGTTAAGGCTTAAAAATTATCATTTATAATGATCTTACTTGGTTAAGAGAAATAAGGATTGTTAGGTCCATCTTGTGAAAGGATTTATACAATATAGTTAAGTATGTACTCTATTAGGAGTTTCTACAAAGGATTGTTAGGTCCACTTAGTTAAAGGATTTGGGACTAATGCACCTATTAGGATGAATCAATGGATTGATCTCTGATGTGAAACTCTGATTGCTGATGAAGATCCTTTTTAGTAAATTGATCACCTTCTTGTGATAAATGAGTCTCTTCCTAAATCCTTGGAATGTTTGTAGCCTTCAAACAATCTCCTCTTCCATATTCGCTGATGTTCTTCAATTACAATACATCTTATATCTCATATTTCATATTTGGATAAACAAAATACTTCATACTTATAACCATCCAAATAATTCCATCATAGGTTAGCTACAACATAATCACTTCCAAAAATAATTACCAAGTTAGCTGAGTGTTGTAGCTCAAGTCTAATAGCTTACTCAAACAATGCTAAAGATACTTGGGAAACACTGTCACCTTGGTTAACTTTGGCACTTGGTTGATACTAGATGCTTAGTTCATGTTGATCATTCAGTAGATACTGCTAACATAGTTTGCACTATTCTACCAACTTGATTATCACCTTTGAACAAAATTTCTCTATTGACCTAGTTCACATTGGATCTCGGTAGACACTGTCAACTTGATTGACACTACAACTCGATGTGAACTATCAAATTAGTTGACACAACAACTTGGTTGAAACTGCTTACTTCATATATAGTTAACTTTTTTTGCATGGTTCCTTTGTGAGTTTGGTTAACACTACATACTAGTAACTTAGTTACTACTATGTTTCCATTATGACTAAGTGTTTTGACACTAACTGATAATATATCTTGCAATGAGATTAACAATCTGCCCCTTTGGCATTAGTGACAAAAAACTTATCATACACAAAATATTAAAAAAATCTTCATTCAAACTCCCCCTTGGAGTATGCTATATTTTGTAGCTCGATTTGCATTGATGGCTCTACAACTCGGTTTGAACTAAAAACATTATTTTTGGTTTTTCAAAATTATTTTTTTATTTTTATGCTTTTTACATATCTTTCCTACTATATATAAGTATGTACATTTACTTTCTCTATATACTTTCACCCATTTTTACACCTTCTTTCTCTCTTGTATACTGTACTTTTATCGTTGTACACTTTCCACCTTGTTTTTGTTACAAATGCCAAAAATTTATAAGGTTATACCAAAATGAGAAAGAAAATAATTGCATACCTTTAAAATTACAGACAAGGTCTTGTCTTAGTTATCTTGTAGCATCTTCAAGATGTGTAGGTCAATCTGAAGCTCTATTGATAACTCCAACATGTGATCTACAACTAATAGATTTGTGTCCTTGACTAATGTCCTTGCATGATCCATTCTCTTCTACATAATGTCCATGTGGGGGAGTATCATACCTTTTATATCAATAAATTTTTCTCCTATTCTAGCCTCTTCCCTTAGCAGTTATGCTTGAAGAATTGTCGAAAATCTAGTTTTTGCAAAATGAATGGAACTGGAGCTTGGATTGAGTACCAATTGACTTGCACTATCCTTCAAGTCCATGTCAACTTTGGCCAATTTCTCTTTTATTTCCTTGGTAAAGTTAGTAGAATCACTTAAATTTATAAATAAAGATACAACATTATTTACATAAATTTCTAATGCAGAAATTAAAGTAGATAGTTCTACTTGATCAATTGTCATCTTTTGTGCTACATTTTCTAGCACTTTATTCTCAAACTTCCTTTTATCTTTCATAAGGATTTTATCCTACCCATCAGTGTCCTCATTAAATTTATACACAATATCAATTATTTAATCAATGTTAGGGACTTTATTATTTAGCTCTATAGATAGAGCATCTACAAATATTTATTGGATATCTTCCAAGATTTGCTTCTATCTCTCTTAGCTCGTAGCATTCATTGTTTTGCTCTTTTCTTCCATAGCTCTCCCAAAATGTCCATTTTCTTAGTAGATAGATTTGATTGGTCACAATTTGAGATTACAATCTTTTCATAAAGATCAATGTCATTAACTATCATCCCTTTAACTTTTCTCTTGCTCTTGATAGTTGAAGAAGGAATTATTTCTTTGCCCCTATCAACCTAGTCCTTCTGCTACTACAACTTGGTTGAGACTATGGGAGCCTATTTCTTAGTTACCTCTAGGATTGAGGTCGATGAAGTTGTGATAGTCTTCACTTCACTTCTTGTTTGAACTATGTTCACCTCAACAAAGTATTTCTAAAATATTTCCTTAGGTGGAGGGGAGGGAAGTAATGCCATGATCTCTACAACAATCTTCTTAGCATCATAATCCTCAATTGTCTAAATCTCTAGAAGATCTCCTTCTTCCTGGATGTCAAAAATGTTCTTCCATGTCTTTTTTGTGGACTATACAACACCTTCTATATTATTTGACAAAACTTGGAGTTTTTTTGGTTTCATTTTTGGATATTTCCTCCTCAATTTCTTTATTAGAGAGATTATGCGTGAGACTCCTTAGGGTCTACTCTCTAATATCCTTCTCTATTTTTGCTTCATTATCCTAATGATGTGAAACAACCTTCAGTATATTTTTAGGAGCATTTCCTTTAAGATTAGAAGCTTCATATTTCCATCTTTCCATTTTCACAACTAATGCTACCTCAATATATTTTTTCTCCTCTTTTATTTTGGAATCATACTTGAAGTATTTAAATCCTACCATACCCCTTCCTTCCCTTATATCTTCTAGTTGTTTCTCAAAGGTAGGGGATGCCTTCTTCAAAGATATAATTGGGTTATTGTCTTCATCTTCATCATCTTCATCCTCATCTTGTAGCTTTAGTTTCTTCTTTGGTTTTCTTGGCTTTGAGGTAGTAATCATAGAGTAGACCTTGTAGATCTCCTTGGTGGATGCTTGGATGGGGTCTTTACCTTTTTCTTAGGAGGTTCCTCTGCCTCTTCTTATTCTTCACTTTCTTCTTCCTCTTACTCTTCCTCTTCCTCTTCCACATTATTACCCTTGCCTTCAGTAATCATGAAAGATGAGTTTGATTTTGTAAGTTTCTTTCCAATGCTTTCTAGCCTTTTCTTCTCTCTCTTCAGAATTTTAGGGATCTAAATCTTAAGTGAGATTCTTGTCTTATCTTCCTCATATGTTCCAAAATAAATATCCTTGGGGTCTACAAGCTCATTCATGAGTGCCTCAATAATGTCTCTTGTATCATCAATATTCACCTCATATACTAGAGGTTTTACCCATTCAATCCTAGGTCTAACTACTTGTATATGAACTCTATCATAGTCAACTAGGAAGCATATATCTTGCTCATAATCCTCCACAAGTTTCTTAGGGATCCAAAGCCCACTTTGCATCCTTTCTTTGAAATTTTCAAAGCATGCAACCATGATGCTTTAAAAGTTCTCACATATCTCATTTATGAATTCATTAATCTGATACAAACTTGGGGTTTCTTTCTTCCAAACAACATTTCATTTTGAAGGAAAGAATTTCACTACATAAAAGAACAAATAAATTAAGATTGAACCTAAATTACATGTGTTGTTCTTTGAGGCCCAAATTCTCTCCACATTCTTGCTTAGTTGGGTGTGTTGAAGCTTGATAAGGTCAAATGATAGATTCTTCTTGACAACCTTGTATGTCGAGTCTACTGCCTCACATGGAACATTGTTAGCACAACTTGAATTGCCAATTTTGTATTCAATGAAATGGATACCAAACTTGATTTCCATGTTAGTAACATTGTTCAACTTCATGCCTCTACCATCCCATTCATCTAGGGTTAGCATTATCAATTCTTCCTATTTAAGGGTTTTAGTAGCCTCAGATTTCTATGTCATTGGATATCCTGTTATCTTATGCATCATCTTCTTCATAATGGGATACGTATGTTCCAACCAGAATATTCAACAATAAAGGGACATGTACTTTCAACTATGTGTAAAGCTTGAATCTTCTCAAAACAACACAAATGGTACTATATTTATGATTTCCATTTATTCATAATATTTATCATTTTTAGAAATTGATTATCTATGAATTTCCTTCTCTCTTTTTTCAAATATCATTATTATAATCATATGATTCATAAGTGATTTTTTTTTTTTCACTCATAAATACATCATTATTTAAGGATGAACAACCTTTTAGCTGGGGGGAACACGTGTATACCTTGTGTTATTGTCATAGACCATATAAGGATGCTCTTGCATCTATATTTTTATGCTGTCTCCTAAATTATTGGTGAAAAATATGAATGATAAAAATGAAATGATAAGAGAGGGAAGAAGGTATGGAAAGATAATAGCTTTCATGACTATCTAATGCCTATCCCCTACTTGAGGACAACAATATTTTAGTTGGGGGGGGGGGGGGGGGGGAGGGAACAATGAGCCTATGAATTATCATATTTATATCCGTTTATTATAATAATTTATACCATGACTTCCATATTTTCCCAAGTCATTTTCATACATTAACTTGATTTATGAAACATTAACTATCATTAATGATTTCTTGATTAGCATTTGTATACATAGCTAGTTAATGTTAAATTGTGATGATTTATTATTATTAATGGTTATTATTGAATAATAATTATCTTGAGATTATTAACATGTTTTTTGTGAGGTATTTGAGTTATTCATGTAGTTGGGAAGAATGAGAAGCAAGTTGACACTTGTCAATATTCAATAGTTGCAAGAAATGCAAAAAAAGCCAAAACATAGTTTCAATAAAACGGGCAAATCTTACTAATTATTAATGGAATAAATAATGGATTATGGATTTGGAAAGATAACAAGGCACAAAAACCATTTTCAATGTTTGAGTTATTTCATATTAGTTAATGAGTAGTATGGATCAGAAGTTGACTAAGTAAAAGGTGGCACGTTTGAAGGCAATAACAAACCACTTTTAGTAAAATGGCCATAACTTCCACATTGCTTAATGAAATACATATTTTCAAAATTATATGGAAATATAAAAAGGAGGAGCATAACTTGGTAAAAGGCTTTGATCTAATTCAGAAGAATAAAGGAGAACCATGTGTTTGAAGTGGATTTCTGAAATGTAATATGACTCTTCTCCTTAGTCATTATTTTAGAATAAGTTTCTTCCTTATTTAAAGGAATAAGGAAATACTTTTTAGATGGTTGTTAGAGAGTCAGTAATCTTATCAATTTGAGATTGTAATCAAGCACTATATATATATATATATATATATATATATATATATATATATATAGAAAGTTGTGTTGATCTTAGATTGGTTTTGACAATTGAGTGTCAACACACTTAAGATATTCACTAAGCTCATGTCAAGTTAGTAGCACATGCTGAGTACAATATGTATAGATGCCAAGTTTCAATGAGTACCAAGTCACTCATGTGTCGAGCATCGGTATTATCAAGTGTCGAGTAACACAAAATGGACCTAGTTGTTTGTGATGGCACAAACAACTATGTAAACCAATTCTGAGCCCACTTATGGATAGATCTCGAAGATTTGAAGATAATATAAAATCTATTTGGATTCTCTATGTGATCAAAATGCAACCAATCAAAAAAATGGAAGGAATTGAGCAGGAAAATGAATGAATCTTAGTCATAGATTCATACCTAACCCTAAGCCACCAAAGCCTTTTTAAAGGGGAGATAAAACTCCATAATTAAGTATGTGGGAATGAATGTATGTGAGGAAGTGATGCGAGCAAAGAATTAAAGGAAGTGAAAAGGGGTGAATTGATCAAAAGGCATACAAGGTGACTTAGAAGTGTGAAATATTTGTAGAATCAATTTGCAGAATAGAGGAGAAGCTATACAACATTGATATAATAGATCAAGGGGATCAAGATGGATACAATTGTGGTATGAAATCAGAAAGATAGAGTTGTAAGTGTATCAGATCAAACATTCTATTGTTACTTTCTAACAACTATGTCAATAGGGTGAAATCCTTTGGACTAAGGTTGATTTAACAGTCATTGTTAAAATCCTTTAATAGGGTGACATTCTAAGTGAGTGTTCTAAAGTCCTTTAGCTAGGCACACTTATAATAGGGTGTTAAAATCCTTTAACAGGGTGGGCTCTAATAATCCTTTGTAAGCCTTTAACAGGGCATTCCTTTCATAGGGTATATAATGAGAATGGTCAAACTATGAAACCTTAACAAGTGAACTTTATTGCTACAATAGTGAAGAATTATAGGTGTCATTCCCACCTCAATTTTACCTTCTCATTGGAGGGTTTCTGGGTAATCATATTTGGCGTCAAGTGTTTATGTGGATGCATTTACTTTACATGTTATTTCAATATGTTAATGCATGTATTATTTTAAGTTAAAAGTTTTATTAGTTAAAGACTGGTACTTCTGATTCACCCCCCCCAGATGTATATATTTCCCATTTATATTTCCAACAATTGGTATCAGAGTTGAGTTCTCATCAAGAGAAGCCTTACAACTTGGAGAAAAGATCTTGAGATGGAAGTTTTCAAGTTGGGAAAGAGCATTGAAAATCAAGAGATTGAAATACATCTCTTACTAAAACAACTAAATGAAGCCAGAGATGCTTTGAGAAGTTCACTGAAGAGAAGGAAAGAGATTGCTATTGTTAGAGTAAATAATTAATTTACTAATTATTTATTCTATTTACTTAAGCTTACTTAGGTAAATGCATTTATTAATTAGTTTTAGTCTAGGAGTTTGTTATAAGTTGTTGACAATATGGGAGTTTGTTCTCTTCTAAGTCATACTTATCCTCTCACATTGTTCGAGGACTTTCCACCTTATGTGGATGTATGCTTAGTTGTCACACTTATCTCCTAGCGTCTTCTAGCTTGTTCTAGGAGATTCTTGGAGCTCTTTATATTTAGGCTCCCTCATTATATTATCATCTCATATTGTATATTGTAAATACATTTTCTCTCTCATGTCCATTTAGGGTTTTTCCCTAGCTCCTTGCTCTTCCTTCCTTGGCTTCTCTTTGATAGGTTTTCACATGCAGGTGATCTTGGGCATCTTCAGAGTTGGCTTTCATCAACTCGAATAGCTATGGCAAAAAATGACACACAATACAAAGAGATTAACACCACAAAGTTATTTGTAGATGGTAACTCCTATGAATTTAATGCAGCAATTGTAGATCTCATGGAAAATAATAGAGCACAAGTTGAGAAAATCAAAAATCTCAAGTTGGAACAGGAATCACACGCTATATTGCTATGTGAGGTGACCGAACAAAAGAAGAAAGCTATAGAAGACAAGGCCATGATTGAAGAAGACAAAAGAGTTTTGGCAAATAGATTGGAAGAAAAATTAGTAGAGCTATCTAGGATCTCAAACATGGAATTGGACACCCTAAGCCAAATGACTAATGATCATCATGAGTTGAATGTTAAGGATGTTGAGATAACTACATTGAAGTTGTAGAATGAACAGTTGCAAAATGACCTAAAAAGAGAAAAGGAGTTTTCTGAAAGTTTTAACAAGCCAAATGAATCCATCAAGTACTTTGAGCAACTACTAAAATCCCCTAGATCTAGTAAAGACACATTAGGATTGGGCTACATAAGCACTAAAGAAGGAGAATCATCCAAAGCTACTGAGGAAAGAAATAATAAAGGTAAGAATTCTAAACCCACTTGTCATCATTGTGGTAAGAAAGGACATACAACCAGTGTTTGTAGGAACAAGAATGCTAGTCAGAATGCTAAGCCAAAGAACATGACTCATTTTCATAAGTGTAACAAACAAGGTCATTAGGCACATGAATGCAGAACCAGAACCATGCATGCACCAAAATTTGAAGGACATTGCTACAATTGTTAGAAGTTTGGACACAAAGCCTTTGAATGCAGATCCAAGTCCACATGGTCATCAAACAAGCCAACAAAGGGAAGAAGCTATGCAAATTCCTATAGCTGGGATTAAAATACAAGACATAGCTATCATTATTGCCAAGAGTATGGACACATCCCTGAGAATTACATAAGAACACACTTCAGTGGTAACTACAATAGATGGTTGAGTCAAACTACATGCTTTAGCTGTTTGAAGACTAGTTATATCAGTAAGCACTGCCCAACAAGGACAAAGGCACCTAACTCAAAGTTCAACAAAGGAAAAGTCAAGGTAGATGTTGAACACACCAGAGAAGAGATGAACAAAACATGGAAGAAGAAAGATGGATGCAACACATCAAATGAAGGGATCACTTCACCTAATAGGTTAAGTGGTCACATCTCATTAAACTAAGAAAAAGGAGGTATGTGGGACTGATATCTAAAATGTTTTATCATATATTAGTTCCAAAAGAAGTTAGTACTTAAAAAAGATGTATTAGCATGAAGAAAGATGCAAGATAATAAGTAACTTCTATGGTTAAATCTTTAAGTTTTCACATTACTGCCAAGTGTGAAAAGTCCTCTTCAGTTGTTGAGTAAAGTACTAGTATGTGCCAAGCTATCAGCCAAAGTCAGTTGAAGCCAAGTTAGTAGTGGCTTCTGAGTGAGGGAAATTTATATAGGATCTGAGTAAGGGCAATCCTTATAGTTTTTGGGTGATGGTAAAACCAATGAATGTCAAGTGAAATAGAAATTGTGTTGAAGCTGAGTTTATAGCTATACGTGTACCATGCAATAAATGCTATATTTTAAAAGGGTATAAGGGTGAATTCTACATATTTTTTGTCATTATGAATATAGAGAAAGAGTGAGTAGAGAAAAGAAGTGATTTACAAGAAAAAGTGAAGTATTAGCACGGATCATAGTGACGATCGAGCATCAGTTCATCGATTTCAAACGTATTATTCACCTGCCGAGCTACACAATTTTCATATTTGTTAAACCCTAGCTTACATAATGGCCTCTAGTTCTAAGAATTTAAAGGATAAGGAACCATTTGAAGTTCAATTAGTCAGCAATGAGGTTAAACAACTAGATTTTAGGGCCATACCAGAAGTTGTATACAAGAATGATTTGCAGGTGCATTATCTATTATTCTGCACAAGGTTTTTATGGTTCAAGATGTGAGGAAGTGTTATAACTACAAGGTAGGAAGGATTGGAGACATGGAAATCAAATAAGCATATGATAAATTATGTGAAAATGGGGAGTTGAAGGAGGAATTCAAAATTGTAGAAAGAAAGGGCTTAACCCGTGCCCTAGATTTCCCAATAGTCTTCAAAACTGAATGGGTCAAGATTGTTCTAAGCAAAATACATGACAGTTGTCTATGGCTAGAAGGTGGACCCGTCAAACTTTCAAAGAGAATTGTACATAGGTTTACTGGATCCCCAACCCTAGATTGGCCTAAGACATTGAGAAGTGACTCTAAGGAGGTAATTGATTGAAATACAAGAGAGAAGTGGAACAACTAAGGGATGACTATTGACACTATTATAGGTCCATTTGTTGACTTTTTTATTAGGGTCATATCACACAAATTCTATCAGTCAAGTAGAATGAATAGTTTTCCATGTATAGAAATTGATGTAGGCTACAAGGTAGTCAAGAAAGATCATACATATGATCTTGAAAAACTCCAATTTCAACAAATAATTGAAAACCTAGGAGCAATAAGGAAGTCTAAAAGTTCTCAATGTAAGTTTGGTTCCATATTGATTTGTATATTTTTCTATGTTCAAAATGAATTCCCATATTTTAGTAGAGTAGGATGGAAGACCAATAGGTCAGTTGCTGAGGAAATGGGAGAGAATTTTGAGTTAGTGATGACTAGTTATTTTGAAGATTTCAAGTAGTCCATGAAATAGAGGTTGAGAATTCTTGTTTCCCTAGTGGAGAAATATTACAATGATATTTACTTTCTAGTAGACATTGACTAGAGCTTCATCCAGGCTATTACCTAGAGTTAGATGGTTAAGGCCTCTAGGATATGAAATAAATATTGATGAAGCTTCAGCTACTATTACTGCACTTCTTGCTGAAGAAGTTGATAAGACTGCCAAATTTTTTGGTAGTTATGATGTTGTTAAATCCAAGGTTGAGATGGAATTAAAGATTGCCTCAACTTTGAAGAAGAAAGAAAAAATGTTGAAGAAACTCAGAGCCAAGTTTGGAGAAGGCAATGATGGAGAAGATGATGAAGAAGAAGAAGAGGAAGAAGAGGTACAAGGTCAAGAATCTCTTGCTTTGACCCAAGGTATGGGTGAGGATTAGGAAGAAGAAGGTGCTGAGGGAGATGATGTTGAGGAAGCACTAGAAAATCCACAAGCAAAGAAGAGAAAAGAAAAGACACAACCATTGCACAACCTAAGGAAAATAAGATTGAAAAGCCTAGTGTAACAAAGCCTGCAACTCTAGCAACAAGAGCCACTACAAGGGCAACTACACAAAAAGCCAAGGAGCAAGTCAAAGAGAAAACTAAGGCAATTGAGTAGACTGGTCCTATACAAAAGAAATTGAGAAGAAAATATGTGGCACAACCAGAGTTAGATGATGTAAAGACAAAATCAGAGGACACAAGCCAATTTAGATTGGTAAGTCATGCTCCCAAATTTGATCTTGAAAAAAATTGTGATAATTTTAGAGATAATGCAGATTTGACTATTTTGAAAAACATTGAATTTGGTAAACTGAGTAGAGAAGAAAAAAACATGGTTGAAGAATCTATATATGCCATGATGGAAAAATTCAAGAACACTCCTCTTGAATTTAATAACACAATGCCAAAAGATTTGTATACTATTGTTGAGAATAAATGACACTATTGCCTAAATATGGAAAAATAAATAAGAGAGTCTACATTAGCACAAGTGATGCCAAAACTATCAAAAGGACAAATAACTAAGGCAAATAAGAAATATGGTAGCAGATTTGCACCAAAGTATAGGGCATTCAACATTTTATAGAATAAAATTGAGGATTTTGTGAAGAAATCCACACAAATGAGGAGATTAATATATGGATTGACAATTATAAAGGAAGGAGAAGTAGATCCCTTGGATGGAATAACTAATGAAGAATAAGGTGAGGATAAGGAGGAAGAAACAAAAAAAGAGAAAGAAGACACTAATATGAAGGAGACACAACAAAAGAAAGATGAGGTGGCAAAAATTGATGAGCAACAAGAAGAATAGAATGTGGAAGATTCACAATTACCATCCATGAGCCCTCTACATGACACAAATACAACTGCAGAGACCATAACAGTGAAAGATGTTCCTAAAAAATTATCTCAAAACATCAATCCATTAACTGCAGAGGATTTGAAAAAGATACTTGACCAATCCACATTACAGGCAAGGCTATGTGAAAATCCTGTATTGGTTAGTGTGGATGAAATATAAAAGGTTGTAGCTGACATAACAAGGGAAAAGGTGAACACACAAGAACCACCTACTTCCATTTCTCTAGCTACCAATGTTCAACCATTAATACAACCAAAGGTTAAATCTACAAAGGTTGACACTACTACAAAAGTTGATGAAGTTCAGACTGTAGAAGTAAAAGAGCCAACAAAAGAAAAAGCAGGACAAATAGATGTTTTTGTACCTACTATACAAACACAAGGTGCAACTCAATTGATCATAATTGATCAAGGTAGATATGATGAAGAGAAGGACATACCCAAGGAGAAGGAGCAAGAAGCCGTTCAAACTATGGTAAACTTACCAACATCTGGCACTCCTACTAAAGTCCTTCAGAGGTCGAGCACTAATGCAATACCATTGTAGATTTTAGCACTAAGCTCAAGCTCAACAAAGGTTGGAAAGGTATTCCACTATGGTGATGTACTTTTAGATGAAGACATAGTAATACTCAAATATGATTATGAAACAATGACCTTAGAACAGATTAATATCATGCAAGAAACATTAGAAAGAAAGAAGAATCAAGAGATACTCAAGAAAGAGTATAAACAAAGGAAAGCACTTTAGGAGATCAAAGACATCTTTTTAGATGCTTTCAGCTTACAAACACCTGATGAATCAAACCCTATATTAGAACAATTATTAGAAATTATTGAATAGGTGACAAATGAAGACTAGGATACTAGTGTTAAACTCATGGAATGGCCTAAAAAGAAATTTCGAGGGAAAGTTAATGAAAAATATATATGGTGGAATAGCACTATTACAAGTTGAGTTGGCTAAAAAAATTTAGAAAGTGAAGAAAGTACTTGAGAACACATTCTCATTGTACACAAAATTGTGTGACCCTACACTCTTCACATAAGAAAGGAGCCATAAAATTTTGAGTCTAGAAAGAAACTTGAAAATTTTAGGTATGCAACTACCCAAAAATCAAGCTCAAAGTGAGAAGCACTTTCATTCAATGCTTCATACACAAAATCAACTAGTTGTGTTAACAACAAAAGAGGAAAACATAAGAGCCAAGTTGATTAACATACAAGTCTCCCTTACCCCCCATATGGAAATACTCTAGAAAGAACTAGCCTATGTAGAAATAGTATTAATGAAATATCCCAATCTTTCAACATTGGAGAGACTAGTTCATCTTGTAGCAAAGACAACCATCCATATAAAATCCTTAGATGTTGCATTAGACAACTGGGATGCTACTTTAAAAATCATAATGGAAGTCCACAAGAACTTTTTGGACAAATACATAATCAGTGTATAGACCTTTTGACATTAGTGTTAAAAAGGGGGAGAAATGTTAGAGAAGGAGATAAATATGAAAGGGGGAGATAATAAAGAAAGAGATAACCCAAAAAGGGGGAGAGCAAGTAAACGGGGAGCAACCAGTAAAAGAATAGTAAACATAGAATATCAAATAGAAACAGAGTATCAATAATTTTGAAGACAAAGAGTATCAACATGAAGCAAATCTACTCAGAGAAGAGAAGAAATTTTGGACATAGAATGGGCATATTAACTTAGGGGGAGTTACAAAATTTTTGAGGTATATGAGTCAATTACAGAGTTTTGAAAATTTTGAAGTTTTGTACATATGCCAAACTATGTATATAATACTCAAGGAAATTAGATTTTTTATGTATAGTTAAGTGTTTTTGACACTCATGTCAAAGGGGGAGATTGTTGATATTAGATTGGTTGTGACAATTGAGTGTCAACACATTTAAAATTTTGATGATCAGAGACATATCTAATGCCCTTTCATTGATTCCACCAAGAGTTTTAATGGTTCATGATGTGCGATCGTGTTACATGTGTAAGATTGCAAAAATTGTTGACTAAAAATTGCATGTAGACTATGACAAGCTGTGTGACAATGGAGTTCTAAGAGATGAAAATAAGATTTTTGTTGAGAAAGGGCTTACCCATGCCCTAGTGTTTCCAAAGATATTCAAGGTATAATGGATCAATATTGTACTAAGTTGAGTGCATGATATGAAAATATGGTTAGAAGGTGGACCAATAAAGATAAACAAAGAAATCATTCACCAAGTTACTAGTTATCCTACCTTGGATAGACTGAAGACAATGAGGTGTGTTGGAAAATATGTTGTTGAGAAATAGATAAAGGAAAAATGGAATAGCTATGGAATGTAAATTATTGGGATTAAAGATCCAATTATTGAGTTTGCAATGCATGTAATTGTACACAAATTCTATCAGTCAAGCTGATTGAATAGTGTTCCTTATGTGGTAGTTGACCTAGGTTATAAGATAGTGAAGAACTATCATAGTTATGATCTAGCCAAGCTACAATTGCAACAAGTATCAAAAAATCTTGGAGTGATAAGATAGGACAAGAACACTTCTTGTAAGTTTAGATCTTTACTTGTTTGTATATTTTTCTGTGTACACAATTCATTCCCTATTGTTCACATAGTTGCATGGGATAGGAATAGACCAACTACTGAATAGATTAAATCTCCTATTGTACAATTGGGAGTAAATTTTGAGGCTATTATGAATAACTAATTTGATGAATTCAAAAATAAGATGAAGAACAAGATGAGAATACCAAAATCAATGGAAAATCATTATTTTGATGATATATTCTTTATGGTAGGCACATTATATATATATATATATATATGCACAAGTAGTACTACCAAGGGTTGCATGGTTGAGGCCAATGCAATATGAAGTCAATGTAGATGAAGCTACAACAATAGTTACTATGTTATTATATGAGGAGATAGACAAGAATGTCAAGCTCTTCAAAAATTATGAGTCAGCCAAGATTAAAATGCTAATGCACACTAAAGTACCCAAGATAGATAGAAAATGAAAGAGGATGATTGAAGACATTGAGGGAAATCTTGGTGCATGAAAACACTAGATAATAGAGAGAAAAGGTGAGGATGAAGAAGTAGAAGAAAAAGAATCAAAAGGAAAATATCTAGTTGTTGTTGAGCCTAAGGCAATTGAACAAAAGAAAGTGGCGATTCTTGATCCTAAGGTGAAGGGGGATCTGAGGAAAAATGTGAAGAAAGTTGTTACACCTCCTGAACATGAAGAAGCATAGAAAAAAGGAAAAAGACTAAAGGAGCTCAGCATATCTACCTAAGAGGCTAAGAAGAAAATTGGTTGTGACACCTAATAAGGAGGACAAAGATGAAGAAGAAACTGAGTCTGACGATCTGAGTAAACTTTAGATTATACCCAAACTACCTCCAATGACTATTGATCAGGTATGTGAAAATATTAGAGACTCATCTGGAATAACATGACTTAAACAAATTGATTATGATTCTTTAAATAAATTTGATCAAGAAAAGATAGAGAAAGCAATAAGGGTTATGATGATAAAATTTAGGTATGCACCTATAGAATTAGGTGAAGGCATTCTAGAAGATTTGTATAATAAATTAGATGCAAAATGGAAGTGGGAATTATCAATTGAAAGAAAAATAGTGGAGACTACTTTATCACAAACAATGTTTGACTATCAATTACAACTAATGGACAACATGAATATCAGTTATGACTGAGGGTCAGAATATTCAAGTGCTAAGTAAACTTGTTTTGACATATGAGTTTTTCATGGCACAAACACTTATGTAAATCATTTTTGTCAACTTCTATGCCAGATTTTTGGATCATAGAGACAACTAAGGAGGTAAATATGCACTCTTTCAGAGGACACAATCCCTAGCAAGGTAGAGTAAACAATCAAAAAATTAGAAAGACTAAGCAGAAAAAGGGAGAACTCTATATCATTGATCATGATCTAGAACCTTTTCTAATTATCTATTTAAGAAGGGATCAATTCCTAAATCATAAGGATGAATGTGTATGCATGAGCAGGTTAAGGACAAAGGCAAGAAGGATTAGTTTGATGATCAAAAGCATATATCAAATAGAGCAACCTAGTACTAAAGAGTGAAATAGAGTATACTAGATTAGGAGATCAAATGTATCAGAAAAGAGAAAAATTATAATATAATAGTAGAGTGCTACCCAAAGGATTAGGTACTGATAAATTTTGACTAGTGGATTAGGGTAAATTTCTTAACATGGTGGTTTTAATAGACCTAGTCAAATCTCCTAACAGAGTGCTTACTTAGTTGTAAGTATAAACCCTTTAATCAAGGTAGACTGAATAAGTCTTGTAAGCTCCTAATAGGGAAGACCCCTTATATGGTAGATCATTAGAAGTGATCAAACATTTTAGCCTTAACAAACACACTTATTGCTATAGTAGTGAAGATTTATGGTGTCATCCCCACCCCAGTTTTACCTTCACCTTAAAGAGTTTCTGGGTAACCAAATATTTATGTCATGTGTTTGAGTTTATTCTCATGTTGATGGATGTGATTCATAGTTAGATCTATTTAGTTTGTACATTTTATGGTTGTATGGTATATTATTTAGATGTGATATGGAATAGTGGTGAAGGCACTTGACTTGTTATTTGTTTCAAGGAATTAAAAGCTTAAGAATCACTTTCACTCACTTCACATTCCTTTCTTATCCATCTTATCTACCTTATACATTTTTCAAAAATGGTACAAAATAATGTGATATTTCTTAAGAGCTATTCAATCCTACATGTCTCTTTGCACACTGAACTAATCTATATCATACCTCTTTTCCTTGACTATTTTGGAATCGATCTTTTCTAATTCTAGGGGTCACAAAATATATAGCTTATTGGGTCTCTTAGTTGCATTAGCATTTATTTTGTAGATCTTCAAATTGTATTTTTCAACACTTTCCCCTTAACATTGTTTCTCAACACTTATTAGATACTTTTCCTACAGTCTAGGATGTTGCAATATTTCTCACTAGTAGACTTGATTCCTAGGAAGATGGTCATGTAAATTTCATACACACACTTAAACTAAAAACTAATTGATACGTGTTGAATTATTTTCTTTATGTTTTGTCTATGATGATTGATTTGTTGAGTGTTCCCTCCCTAATAGTCTCTTGAGGATGCCATGAAATACATGAATCAGGGAATGGGGCATGTTTTCCTTTTGTTTATGTATGTGGGTGTACTTTGTAGATCATAGATGTCTTGAGAATCTTTCTCGACCCACTTGGAACTTAGGATATTCAAATGTACATCCTTTTCTATTTTTTCAAGACTATACTTATGACCATCTTGATATTTTGTGTCTTGATGAAAGCATAATCTTGCTACACCAAACCTATGGAATCTAACTACACTATCATCCTGACCTTATGTCTTTGATGCATAGGTTGGGTTGCCATAGTCCTATCTAATAACATCATATTCATATCATCATAGGACCTACTTATATAACCCTTTAAATTTCACCTTTTCATACTAACTTGCATTCTAGGGTGCATTCTAGCTTAGTTTGTATTTGAGTGTTGAGAGAGTCTTTTCTATCTTTCATGGGCATGTTAGTCATCTGTGTTCATCCTCTTGATTCTTCTTGATCATGTCTGAATCTATGTTTTATCCTTTGATCTCATAACTTTCTCTTCTTTTCTTGTCATTACAAGGGGTTAATCTCGTAATCATATCTAATCTACCCTTGGGGCCCTTATATACCCTTTTGGCCTATTTTTGACCAAATTTGTTATCTCCTCAGATTTTGACAAAAAATTGCACCCTTACCTAATTACAACTTCCTAGATCTTTTTTTAGGATCTAAATAGAAATATAGGTTCATCTTGATGGTCAAAATTGCATGTTAAAATTATTCATTCTTCTATGTAGTTAACTCACCTTTTGAGGCTTAATCTTTCGATCTGTTTGAGGCAATCATTATTCCTTAATTTCTTCACCATTTCTACTTTTTCACTTCTCCTCTTATTCATTTCATTTCACTTTCCTCTTAATTTTGACCTATTTTTTATGCTTTACCTTTCTTGGCTAGACTTAGTCAAATTGGGGCATATCTCCATTGCTTGGTGGTCATTCTTTGGTCTTAATCTCTCATCTATCATCATGGAATATGGCTTATCTTGATTTGATTTTGACCTATCTTATTTCTACATATCTACCTCATTTTTATTTCAATCTCGAGGGAGAAAGAATACTCTATCATTTCTTTTTCACCATTGCAAATCAATTTTGTTGTATCTATTTCTCAGGAGCATATTCTTGACCTTTCCATTTTCTCTTGATACATCTATCTCTCTAGGGTAGATTCTTGACCTTTCATTTTCCCTACATCTATCTTTCCTAATGTTTAGTGCCATTGCTTATCGATTGTGCATCTAGGATCAATTGTCTCTATGTGTCTTGTTCTTTAGAGTTAGATTTCTCTATCAACTTGGCTTCTTCATTCTTTCATTTAATGTGATCCTAGATCAATAACATATTATTCAAACAAGCAAAAAAAACCCCTTTCTAGCATTCTACATAATTTATCCATTACTTATTCTTGATCAAATCATCACTTTTCTATTCATTCAATTTTATCCTATGGGTTGGCCACCTTATTCTAAGTATTTATTTAATCAAGAAAAAATTCTCTCTTTAGTTAAATAAAAATCCCCAAAGTCCTTTGTTCCTATGTGTGGGCATGGAAAAGGAATTTTTCTATTTAAAAAACAAAGACAAGACATTTTTCGTGTACACATGAGGGGCACAATTTTCTATGTAAGAGGAATCTTTATTTTCAAAATAACTTTAATTATCCTCCATACATCTTTTTCCTCTTAAACAGTACCATTTATTTTCCTTAATTGAGATTCTTGTGCACAAAGTCAACATGAGACTCATTCTCCACCCTTGATTTTTCATTTTATTCTCTACCATCCATTTCTCTTTAAAAGGAGGCTCTCTCCTCACTCTCTCATCTCTTACAATCTCATGCTATTGTTATGCTATAGGTATTTTTGGTGATTTTGAAGCACTTGGAGCATTCATCTTGCACTTACATTCTCATATATGCATTAGTTTAGTCTTTCCTTGTATACATATCTTATCTCACATAGCTTAATTAGGTGGGTTTTTAACTCTTTGCTAGCTTAGTTTTTACCTCATCCTATTTTACTTGTATTTGCATTGCACTGTCTTGATTCTTGGATATTGACACTCTTGCCTCTACTCTTTGAATCTTTTTTTCTATGGTGCACCTTGCAAGGTTTTTATTAGCTAGGTTCATTTGAGGGACACTATCTTATAGCTCTTACACATGATATATAGGAAGCTCTAAGTCGTCACTCAAGGTTCTTAATCCATTGGATCCCTTGGATAGAATGCCTTAGAGAAGTGTAACACTTTTTGTACATAAAAAAGGCAAAATTATACCAAAGGGGGTGGTGGATCTTGAAAATTTATTTGATATAAAAGATTGATTTGTGAACCAAGTAACAAAAGACAATGGTAGTCAGTCCAGTCACTATAAGATAGTAAACATAAAACATGAATGGGATCCCACATTAATGAATTTGGGAGTGTGTTGTGATATTGATGAATTGATGAAAGGGTTGTATTATTTAATCTATTAAAGGATTTCAAAAATATCTTCAATTGGTCCTATGAGAATCTTAAGAATTTTTGACAAGGTCAATTCTACTATCATATCCCTTTGAAACCAAGGGTGTCACCTTTTCGAAATAAACTAATGACCTAGATTCCAAAGGTGGTGGATGCTATTTTATGAGAAATTGACAAGATTCTTAAGGCACGTATCATTTACCCTATAAACCATTCTACATGGGTGGCTAATATTGTGCCTATATACAAAAAGATTGGGGAAATTCATATTTGTGTAGATTTTAGAAACTTAAATCAAGAAATCCTAAATGATAACTTTTCCTTATCCATGATGAACCAAATTTTCAAAAAAAGTGGTTGGTTTAGAAATGATGTCCCTCTTGGATGGGTTTTCAGGGTACAACCTAATTATTGTGGCAGAGGAGGACTAATACAAGATGTCCTTCACCACCCCCTTGGATACATTTTCTTATCATAGGATGCCATTTGGGCTAATCAATGCTAGTGATATTTTCTAGTGGGCTATGAATTCAAATTTTGGTCACCTCTTGAATAAAACTATTGTCATTTACCTTGACAACATGATTATATTTTCTAGGAGGAAGAAGCATTTGAAGGACCTTGGAGAAGTGCTTCAAAGATGTTGTGAACATGGGATCTCTTTGAACCCAAAGAGATCTATATTTTGTATTAATGAAGGGAAATTGTTAGGCCACTTGGTCTTGAAGAAAGGAATCAAAATTGACCCTGAATGGGTAAGGCCCATCCTGCAATTGTGTCTCCCTTTTAATTGTAATGGCATAAGGTCCTTATTTGGGAAATTCAATTTCTTAAGAAGGTTCATCCTTGACTTTGTTGAAACCACAAGACCAATGGTAAATCTTCTAAGTGAAAATAATAATTTTAACTGGGGTGAAGATTTTATGAAGTCATATGATGTGGTAAAGAAGGTGATAACCCAATCCTCTACTTTAATTCATCCCGACTTTAAAAAATACTTTATCATATATTTTTAATGTATGTGAACATTCCATGTGAGGGGTCTAAAAAACAATGAGATGAATGAGGAAGTTCCAATAGCTTTCATGAGTATACCATTGAATAAGCATGAGTTGTGTTATTCTCTAGCTTAAAAATAGGCATTTACCATTGTGAAATTTGTTAAATAATTTTGACATTACATTCTTCACTCTTATTATGTGGTGTATGTCACGAACACTATAGTGAAGAGTATTTTAATGCAATAAGAAGTAGTTGTCAATAACAAAGCTATGTGGGTGGAAAAGGTACAATAATTTTACCTTGACATTAAACCCACCAAATTGGTTAGAGGCTAGGGGATATGTAAGTTAATAGCTGAAAATAAGAAAGATGAAGTTACCACTATCTTCTTTTTTGTTGGTATGAAAGATTCCTAGTTTTTGGTTATTTATTATTTCTCAACTTACAGTGAATGTCCCAAGTCTGTGAAATGTAAAGAGAAAAGAAACTTGAGATTAAAGGTAGAAAAGTATGTTATTAAAGATTACATATTGTACAAAAAGGGACTAGATGGGATGTTTCTCTTACGCGTGGACATAAATCAAAAGAAGAAATTATCTTAAATATTCTATAGTGAATCTTTTGGTGCAAATTATTCATCTACTGTCCCACCTTCAAGATACTTAGGAAATTTTATTACTGGTTAGGAATGTTCAAAGTTACTTACAAGTGGGTGGAAAACTATGAGAAATATAAGTCATTTTTTGGCAAACCTCAACTAGTTACCATACCTTTAAAGCCAATGGTCATTGAAGAGTCTTTCAAGCTATGGGGTCTTGATTTTATTGGCCCTCTTGATCCATTCACTATTATTGGTCATACCCACATTCTTACAACTAAAAACTACTTCACAAAATGGGTAGAAGAAGTCCTAGTTAAGAAAACAACTTCAGAAGTGGTGTGTCAGTTGTTGAGGAAAATATATTTGTCAGATTTGGTTTTCACTTAAAAATAATGACTAATAATGTACATAACTTTTCATCTCAAGAAATATATTTGTTTTATTATGATAATGAGACTAATCTATCACATTCTTCAAACTATTTTCCTTAGAGGAATAGATAGGCAAAGTCCACAAATAAAAAATTGATTAATATCATGAAGAAACTGGTCGATCAAAGAGGTAGGGATTGGCACAAAAGGCTCTATCAAGAATTATAGGAAGATACAACCTCACCAAAAGGATCCATTGAAATGACTCAATTTGAATTAGTATATGGACTGGAAGCACAACTATCCCTAACATTAGAACTAGTTGCCTCTAAGGTACAAAAAGTTATAGGAGATGATATTTTTCAAAGTTCATTGGAGAAAATAATAATGTACCTGGCCAAGATAGAAGAAGAACGGGTGTATTTATTTGACCATATAACTAGTCATCAGGCAAGAGTAAAGAATATATTTGATCTTAAAGCCAGACCTAGAAAGTTTATGGAAGGCAACAAGGTTCTCATATGGGACAAACAAAGATAAGTTAAAAGGGCCCATGGGAAGTTTAAATCCTTGTAGAAGGATCTATTTGAAATTAGCCAAACTTTTGGTCTAAGTTCATTCAAGCTTAAGTATGAGGATGGTAGTGAACTTCCTTTTCCCTACAATGGACAAGATTTGAAGCTCTATCAAATGCAAAGTTCAATTAAGTCGTTTGCACATTAATTTTTTTCATTTTGAGTTAGTCCTTTAGTTTAGTTATCTTGCTTTTTTTATTTTCTATTTTTGTGCTTGCTACCAAACTAGAGATGCTAGGTTCAACTAAGTCCTTTACACTCCTAGTCCCTAGTCAGAGCTAGTTCTTACCCATGTTTCAACATTATCAATCTTTTCCTATATGTCCAAATTTTAAGTCTCCATGTCTTCATTGAAATTTGAACTCGAGCATCATAAGTTTGGAGTTCAAAGTTCAAAGGTTAGGCAATGAAATTCTTCTTTCTCATCTGTTATTATTTTTTATGATGTACCTTGTAGTTACCCTACCTACCCCATGAATTTGACCTATTTAACTGCAAAGTTCAAAGTTCAAAGTTTGTCATGCATCTTGTGCTAGTCTAAAATGTAGGTCACATTGTTTGTTTTTATTAAGGTTTAATGGATGTGAATTTCTCACATTGAACTTGAACCTTAACCTTTATGCTCAATGGTTCAAATTACATAGTTCATAAGCATGTATGCAAAAGGAGTCAGCCATCAGAATGTTACATCCTATATTTCATGGCAAAAGGAAGTTGAACCGTTGATCCTATGCTTAGTGGTTCAAGGTTCACAATTTCCAAGATGTGTTATACTATGGTGATGTGAAAAGTTGGAGCACCTCCCATAATAGGTGTAAGGACATGAATTTAATGATGATTAAAAAGGTGGTGGTAAGATGGATTTTCTACATGCAAAGGATTAACGAACACCTTAAAGATTATGACATGTCATCAAATCAGTACTTTCCCTATTATTTAGTGTAAATGCTAGCCATGTCTAATTTTAAGTAACCATTTCTCCTAAGTTTTTGATAAGAAAAATAGGTTTTACAGGGATCCAACCCACAAGTTAAAACATTTCAAATGGTTGATAATAAGCAACAAAAGCCCAGCCAAAGAACAAAAATACACCAAAAGGCCAGTACAATAGACAAGGAAAAAGCCAGTACAATAGATAGACAAAAAACCAACTATCAAAAAACTGTAGTAGACTAACAGTCCAAAAGACAAGAAAAGAAAAACCTATGTTATTCCTCTATTTTTCTCTTGAGCTCCTGCATTGTTTCCACCGCTTCATAGGCTTTGTGTAACTCCTCAGCAATATGCTCTTGCTTCTTTTGACTAGTCATATCCAAGCTACTAAAGGTAATGTTCATCATCATGTCCTCTTCCATTCTATCTCTAGCTCTGTCTTTTTCCTCATTTTCATCCAGTAATCCTTTGGCTTTCAGCATTCTGGCAAGGGAAGAGATGTTATCGTTTATAGAAGTTAGAATGGAAATAATTTGATTAGCCAAATTATCATTGTAATTTTCCAAATTTTGAATTCTCTTTTCCACCAAGTTGAGATGCTCCCCCTGTTCATTCAAATTACCATGATTTTTTTCTTGAGATAAATTGCGTGAAAATTTTACCAAAGTAAACATAGGAAGGTGGTGAATTAGAAATATTTTTTAAGTTTTTTTGTTGGAAGCTAAACCAAGGTGATTCTTAAGCCTTTTCTTGAATTTCCTATTTTGGTTTTCTCTTTTCTACATTTAGAAACTTTTATAGTTTTTCCTCTTCATGCCCTTGTGTGTTACCAATTTAAATGCTGTACATATATCCTCATGGCCTCAAATCTCCCCAAAATGCCTAAGGAAAATAAGTTGGTGCCTCATATGGTTTTCCTCCAAGAATTAAGAGATATTGCTTTGGTAGATGAAAGTATTGAGAAAGTAGTGTCAAGGTTTGAAAATGTAAACCTAGGTCAATGGTAGACAAAGTAGTGAAGAGTGATTTGATGCAAGCTAGTGGTTTCCTTGAAGCCACATTGAATCCAAAATTGTTCTTGGAATGCAATGATAAATATGATAGCACTAAGAGATGCATTGGAGCCAATAATGGGGAAACTTTGGTCTATGTAATTTGTGTCACTATCATGGGTGCCCTAAGGATTCCACCAAAGGAAGTGTATGAATACTAGACCATAAACTTGTCCTATCCCTAGTTCACTACCAACACTAAAGATATTAATGGTACTATTGCAAAGAATTGGCTTTTGAAACCCAAAAAAGGAGCTTCTTGGTTACCATGTCCCCTAACTAGAGAACAAATGATTCCAAAGATAATAGATATAATCATTCTATGGTGTCAGGTGAAAAGTAATCAACATTCATTTTTATGGTAAAGTGGATGTATTTATTCATTTAGGCCATTTTAGATTAAGATGAATATATTTATTGGGTGGAAATAATTGTAGATAGGATTCATGAAGAACTTTCTCAAGTGTCAGGAGTTGTTGGTTTCTAAATGTCCTTCTACTTTTCTTATATACTAGTCTATTGTATGGAATGGGATGGTTTTCCACACTAGGTTTGAACTAGACAAATGGACATTTATAATTATTACCCCTATTGCAGAAGAAGATGATTTCTAAAGATTTTAGGAGGTTGCAAGATGTATTTTTGGCAAAATTATTTTTTGAATTGCAAGGAAAGGAGACAAGAGGTTTTTCTGAGGAGGCCATTCAACTAATTACAATATAAGGTAGCTTTTTCATATAGTTTTCCAAATTCACATACTTAAGGATTGGTCGGTTCCAAGGTGAGAAAATTAAATTGATTCCGTACTACTTGAACATGTATATTTGAATTGAAATATGCACACAAATGGATGAGATAGATAAAAGATGCAAGGTTAGAAGAGGCTCTAGATATGTTTTCCCTATCAAATTGGCGATGTAAAAAAAATTAGGATGCCTTTAGGTTAGAGCCTAAATCTAAAGCCTTGTCATGCTCGACCCCAATAAAAAAGGTTTCACCCAAACCCAATTTGAGCTAGACCTAGTATTTACACATGAAACTTAGATGAAACATTATTGGGCTGACTGAAAGGATGACTATGAGGTAAGGAAGAGGTTGTGGTCAATTTTTACCCTGAAATTGATTGTGGATCTTCATCTGTATATAGATATATCTAGAGTAGAAGATGATGAAGGTGAAGAAGTACTTGACCCTAAGTTTATGGAACTAATTGAAGCCCTTTATATTCCTAAAATTTATTGGAGTAAAAAGGAAGAAGATAAAATTAAATTAAGGACCCTCGACATTATGAATAGAACAAAAGAATTGTTAAGAGGGAAAAGGAAGATAAAACATAGAAAAACAAGGCAAAATATCCAATTAGTTTCAACATCTTCTAGTTAAGACTTTCCTCATGAACATACTGATGAAAACATCCAATGTCCTTCAATAGGTAATCTAGAATCTAAGATTGAAGTTTAACTTCCTATTCAAAAGAAATTTTAGATTCAATATCAATCATCTAGTAAAACATCCACTCAAGGAGCACAAGGAAGAAGGTGGAGGAACCATCAAATTAGAAGAAGAAGTCAGGAGAGCTAATGGTAGTAGACTTGGACACTATAAAAGGAGTAGGTAAACTTGAAAAAAATCCACTATGGATAATTATACAATTACCACAATCCAAGCAGAAAAGAAGATAGTGGATAGTGCTAGTACCCCTAATGTACTAGTTGTAAGTAACCCTACAAATTTTCAAACTCCAAAAGTTAAAGAAAATCCAAAAATTCCTAATTGGTTTGACCTTTCTATTAGAAAAATGTACAATATTGTACCTATAAATTTCCTAATGCAAGACAAGGTTATAAAATGCCAAGGGAACAAACCTAGAACTAAGAAGCCAAAGGTGGAAGCTACACTTTAACTTGATGAAAATACATGACATTGGGTAGCTGATGTGTATAAGTCAACTAGTGATACGACTCAAGATGAAATCATGCCTCAAGACTATGTTGTGGAAAAGACTGATCTTGGCTTGGCCACAAGGGTAGTTGATACGAAGATCTTCAATGCTACCAACCAAAATATTACCAATAGGATATGGAAATATTGGAAGGATAAGCGAGAAATAAAGAAATCATAGAGATTAATAGTTATATATATATATATATATATGCCCTAAAAAGCCCATAATGTTTGGCCTTACTAGATGAAACCTTAGTAGTGGATGTTACCTCCCAATTAGGAGTTCTTGGATCAAATGAAAAGGGATAGAGAAATAGCCAAAATGTTCAATGATTGGATTGATTCAGTGATGGATAATAGAGTAAATTATATCACATTTTTTACCAAAACCAAGTAGCAATAAGACAAGGTGATCAATGACTTAGAACCATAACTTAATTCCTAGGAAGTAGGTAAGGTCTAGTGGAATGAATGCATCATGTAGACTAGCAAAGTACATTCTTATGATGTGATAAATTTCTTGGGTGAAAAACCTACTATGGGGATCAATGACCATCTCCTATTTGTAGCTAGGGCTAATCTTGAATGGATGAATGTTGTTAATAAATAAGGCCTTGATGATTAATTGTATTTTCTCAAAGAAATAAAATGCCTTAAGAGAATCTTGGAGAATGATACCAAATTCATCAATATCAAATTTATGGAGAATGAGGAGAAACTTGGTCAAGGAATCAAACAAATAATTCCTCCTTTCAAAGAAAAATGAAAATCATGAAAAAAATCAAAGAGATCTCTATCAAAGACTTCACTACTATCTCTAGGGTGGAATTGATGTTAATCATATGCAGGGACCATCTTGAGATCCACAAAAAGAAAATAGATCAAATCAGCAAGGTAAAAGAGATATGGAGGTTATGGCTAAAAAATGTAGGGGTTCTGCAATAAAAGGAGATGATTGGATACATGGATGCATACAAAGAATGAAAAGAATCAAGTGGTGGCCTTTCCATAGATCAAGAAAAGCAATCCTATACCTCTACTTGAGCTAGAAACTAAAGAAGAGATGGGGAAATTAGTAGCTTATAATATCATTTTAGTTTGGTATAGTTTTGTTTTAAAATCATGCTTAAGCTACTAGGTAGTTTAGCAACTCCTGCGTGAGTCAGTTTCAAAAACTAAATCTTGGCCCTGTGTGGCTATTTAAGTTTATTTCAAAGACTTTGAGAGGGTTATCTCTAAATTTTTATTGAAAACTTATGTTTAATGTTTTTCTTTGGATCTTCTAGACTTTATACGATGCAATAGATACATAAAATCATATGGTTTTATAACTAAATCATCTGAATGTTGACTCTTACAGTTTCTAAATGTATTCTATTCATTTTCTTGTGGAAATGAATAATATGTGAAGTTGATTTTGATTTGATCATATGAGATTTTATTTATCCAAAGTATCAAAGAGAAGTCATTTAAGTTAGATGATTTTATGATCCCATCATGATAATTCATCATGTGGCTTATTATTATAGTGATGTTTGAGTGGTCCTCTAATCTACACATTTGTGTCATATTTATGAGTTGAATGTTATGGCCTTAAGCTTTCTCTTTAAAAGTATCATTTTAAAATATTATTCTATAATAAGATTTAACTAACAAATCTTTCAAGTAAGGAAGGTGCACCTTGTAAATGCATAAGGATATCTACTGTAGAAGCTTTTTTTTAGTGTATTGGTTTATCTTGATATTGGGAATAGAGTTACAAATTGATTGATATTTTAGTAAGGGAAAAAAAATCACTAATACTAGGTAACAAAAGTATTCTCTTTGGAAAGGAAATTTCATAGATTTATAAAGGAGGAGCATTCCAAGTGCATAGAAACAACATCTAATACTGACAATTTTGTACAACTTTATTATATATTGTAATATCTTTAATAAGAGTTATCTTTGTTCAAGTGCTACAAAATATAATTAATTGATCAAACAAAAAAATTCCAACGTGTGAGGATTATAGATCTTAAATAGGGAAAGAGTTCCTAATTTATCAATGACAAAGAAAATAAAGAAACCTTCAGGCCCACAAACTTCAAGAGTTTCCAAAATCATAGAATGTCAACGATATGCATTAAAATATTTTAAGGGAAAAAATAGTTCAACAAAGCTTTTACCAAATGGCCTTTAATGATAAAAGATATAAATTTGAAGTGTTGAAAAGAAGTGATATATTGAATACTTTATGAAATAGTTAAATATGAATTTAAAATTCAAACATTAAGTTATATAAAGTTAAGGTATATCAAGTTTCTTGTGTGAGTGAAACATGATTAAGTAAATGCAAGAAGGTGCCATAAAGATTTTTATTTTTCCCAAGATATAAATTCTAAATGATCAAAAGTGTAAATACTTTAAAAAGCATATTATTAAAAGTATGGAGTGACATCCAAATTCCAACTTATTGAGGAACAATAAAGGGTACAAAAATTGAAGAGTTGTTATCATGGTCAACGTTAAATCCTAAAAAATAACAACATTGAATCCTTAAAGAATATATGCCTTAAGAATATACAGTCCTACATCAAAGAACTCGATAACAAAAAGACCATTTTCCTCTTCAATGAAATGAGTCATAATTATGAAAGGGGAAACATTCACAACTGCAGAAAAAGAATGGTTAAGTGCCTAATATGAATGAGCACCATATGGGAAATATGAATAGAATTCTCCATCTCTATGGTAATGGATATTCAAATAGTTAAAAGGCATGACACCATTATACATGCTGACAAGCTTGAAAGAATCTATAAAACAAAATTGTATGAGAGGAGGTAGAGTGAAGGATTTTATAAAGGAATAAGAGTTCCAGTGTTCATTAAGAAATCCCAATACCAAGAAAATCAACAGTGGATTTTCAATAAAAATTAGTAAATATGAGTTATTTTCCCAAAAAGTGAATACTATGGAACCCATTATTCCTACTAGTTAAATGAAAGGCATTTATGTCATCCAAGGTACCTAGCAAAGAAAACCCAGTTTATATCTCACAAATATCACTAGTTTTTATTAAAAAATAAGAAACTACATGTGCCATGTTGAAGCACTTCATCATATAGTTCTAGTTAGCAGCAAAAAAACTCATAGTAGAGTTATAAAACATAAAATGACAGAAATCTTGAAACAAAGAATGAATAGTCTGAAATAATAGTATAGGGGCATATAAGCATAAATATGAAAGCACACAACAAGATCTGTAGTATTTCAAAATTAAAGTAAACATGCACGAGATGGGTACTTGTGAATTTTACTCATTGGCGTGCACCACACACACACACACACACACACACACACACACACACAAATTTTGTATATGAAGGTATTGATGGAAAAATTACATAAATAAAAGATGCAACATAATATCAATTATCTTTAGTTCTTATGGGTTCCCCAAATAAAAAAGAATCCACCCAGTTAGAAGGATCTACTAGTAGGGATGCAAACACAAGTAGATGGAACTTGTATTTTGTTAAATAATCTAAGGAAAAAGTCAATGTTTGAGCATTATCTTACTTTGGGAGGGCTTGAATGACTCTCAAAATTTTGAAGGTGTGTTGTGTGTTCAAACCCTATCATTCATTGGGAAAAATCTTCAAGGTCTATAGCAAGTCAAAAGATTAGAAACCCTTATTGTGCATATATGTTATTAAAGGGGAAACTAATGAATAGCCACATTGATAGAATTACTAGTAAAGCAATTGTTGATGAATTTCATAGTGGCAGTGATAGACAAACAAGAAAGTGAAACCTTGGGAGCACCTAATACAGTTTTTTCAAAAAGCCAAAAGATTACAAAGTGTCAAATGAACTTGGATTGAGATTTTTCCCAATTCATTTCATCACCTAGAGCTCTAAACTTATTTAATCCAATTTATAGATATTTTTGGGTCTACCCATAGAGTGGTTGTATTATTGTTATTTCATGGGCACTTTTATTAAATTATATATGTTAAGTTATTTTCATTCAAAATTATCATTTAATATATGTAAATTAATAAAAGGATTTTAATTTTATTATCAATATTATTCTCTACTTAATATGTTTAAAATTTGTTAAATAATAATAGTTATTAAACATGTTAATGTTGATAAATGAGGAAATACCAACCAATCCTTTGCATAAATTCATTATAAAATTAAAATATTAAAGTGCTAAACTCATAAAGCACTTAATATTGTTAATTATTTTAAATTAAAATGATTGGATTGAAGAGGTGAGCTCACAGTTACTTTTTTTAGGACTTGGAGTTACTTTTAGTGCATCCTAGAGTCCTATTTATAGCAATGAAAGACTACTGCAGTCAATTGTCTATTACTAAGAGCTCATTTTTAGATAAGGGAGAGTTTGATTTTCTCTTACACTTATTCAGCACTTAGGTGCTATTTTTTGTGAGTTATGATACAGTTAGGGCCAGTTATACTTGCAGATCACTCTGGGACTCTCTTTCATGCAAATTTCACATATTTTTAATATATTAGCCCATGAAAATTTTGGCTTGATTTTTGGATTTGAATTAGGGTTTTACATGTTTTTTGTGAAGATGAAGGAATTTTTCAATGAGCTATTAGTTGGACTTTGTTACAAGAGATGAACTGTTGGGTTTCTTCCTAATTTTGAGCAATTTTGATCCCAATTTTTCATGCATATTTTTTAGATCCAAATTGGGGTTTTGATCCCTATTTATTTTATTTTCACCTCATTTTGAGCTCTCTTCTTTTTTGTACATTGCAAACTTGTGAGCTAATTTTTTGGGGGGACTTTGTACTAGAAATTTTTCAACTTTGATTATATAGATATAGAGGTTCCTTCTCATTGATTCTTGTTGCAATAGTGTGGATTCTTTGTGTTTCTGTTGGGTTTTTCCTACACTTAAGCTATATTCATTATTTTTTAGTCAAATATTGATACTTTTAGTTGTAGGTCTATGTTTTTTATTTTTATCTTTTGCAAAAAATTGGTGAAATCTAGGTGTTCCTTTCAAAGAAAATGTTCTAAATTCTTGCATATGAATCACATTTGTAATTGTGTGCTTCTTTGGTTGTTGTGAGTAATTGGTATTATGGAGTAGTTTTATGTTGAAGTTTTGAAGATGGATATAAATTGTTGGTGTATCACCTCATTTAAGTTTTAGTATTTTTTTATATCATTTACTTTTTCATCCCTTTGCCCATATTGAAGTTATTTTTTAGGTGATCACTACTTAGGATCCAGTCAGATTCAGAGATTTGTCTCTCATTTTAGGACAACCCACCACCAAGAGTTTTTCCATATTCCAATAGGATAGTTAGATATTCTATCTTGCTAAAGGAGAAATCCTAATTGTGAATAGGTCCCTTGTGAGGTTAATTAGTGCATTTTACATTTAAAGTGTATCAGGTATATTGTGTCTTATATGTTGTTGAGTATTCAATTATTATTTTCATTATTAAATGCTTAGGATAATTGGAGTTGAGTTATCCATATTGGATTCATGGATTATTGTGCTACAAATATTTATCTCATTCTTAAAGTAGAATTATGCATTGATGCAATTTGGTTATTTAAATAGATTATTTAAATAGAATCAACTAGATGCTTTACTACGTGATTATGCATACTTGTTGCTTTGGCTATTATATATTCTACATCTACACTTGATGTTGTTTATTTACTATACATGACTTATATCCTCAATAGTGTCACATGGAGTTAGTGATCTAGCCTTTCATGTTGAGTCAATGTCATCCTTGTATGGGTGATGTATCCTTAAATTCCATATTAATAATTCTCTAGTAATTTGTAAATCCTAAATCATGATGCATTACATGATTAGACCCATGAGTGTTTTTAGGGTTCCGCAATTGTCGTAGAAAATATTAAATTAAATGTTGATTTAATGGTTTAAAAATATTTTAATTATTTGATTTAATTTAATTTATTTTACCAGCTAATTTTTTGTAGTTGGGTTCCACTTTATTGGAATTGATTTATTTGATTAGGGAAAAGCTCAAATAGAATATTTAATTGTTAAATAATTTATTTTAAAGTTCACTTTTGGAAAGTGCTAATAATTTCTTAAAGTGAGTTTTATTCTCACATCTCATTTTGATGTTATGAGAATTCAGTGATTTTGCTCCAAAAACCCTCTTGGAGAAAATTGATCTATTCCTTGTTGGGTAAAATCCAGGTGTTGGATTTGTACATAGAGTGACTAGTTGGATTTGTGTCATAGTTGCTCCACTTCCCTGAAGGTTTCATCCAATTTGGCAGATTGTTTGTTTCTTTCTCCCTTTTCTTGGTTTTTACCAATCATGTGATGTAGGGCTCTTTGGATCATTTTATTCACACCATCTTTTCAATTGCAGTAAATTAATATTAGTTTTATGGGCTAGGAACTAGTGTTCCCTCACATTTTTGTTGCTTTCCTCTACCCGGTTGGATGGGTGTGAGTTTTTTTAGATTGTGCAAGTGGGGTTTGAAGTTTTTGCAATCTTATATTGTTGGATTTATGTGAAGTGTTCAGATTCAAGATTCTATTTGCAAAGGGTAATGTTGGGTGGATTTAGACCAATGGGTTTTAATTTTGTCAATTTTTTTGATGTTTGATTTTTGAGATTTTATTTACCATGTCATTTTGTGTGTCATCTAGTTTTATTGTTTGCCTTATTTGGATTATTTATATATTTTATTTTGTATCCCTTGCCACAATGATTAGGTTCATGGAATCAGAATGGTTATAGAACATCTCGGGATATTTTATTTCCTAGTCTGAAGCTGTATTTTCAAATAGATTTTGGTGGACTTATGATTCCTACTAGATTTTTTAGTTTGTGGTTTTGAACTTGTTTGGTGAATTTTATTAGACCATGGGTCATTTGACCATATTTTAGAAATGGGTATCCAATTTTATTCATTTATGAGAAGTTTAAATTTTGGGCATTTTACCCTTACCTCATTTTATGTTCTACCCATATTTTGTTGGGATTTTGGCAGTATTTGTTTAGTTTGTGAAAATGGATTATATTCCATGTTTTTCTCCACATTATTCTTTTACTTCATGGACATTGGGATTTATGTCAAATATGTACTCCTAGACTTAGGACGATTGAGTGAGTTTGTGATACTTGGTGATTTACTGCCATATTAGGATTTGTGATGAATTTGTACTCCTAACATGATGCCTAGTTTAGTGAGTTCATTGTACTTTTTTTTTTTTCACATTCTCATATCCAACCCTTGCATTATTTCTTTTAATTTATTCATGAAGATGGTTGTTCCCACATATGAGCATGTGTGTGTGTACAATGGAATCTTGTGAGACCCAAACTCTTAGATGTAGGCCAGTAGAGTGATTATTCATTTAGGGGTCGAATTGAGGACTTGCATTGCCTATGGGAACTCATCGTGTGATGGTTAAGGATAACTTTAAGAAACCCCTCCCGAAAAAAAAGAGCCTAAAATGCTAGCGAATCCAACATTTTGTGGGTGGGAAAATTTTAATGTCGAGGGCAATTTTTTTGTTCCATATAGGGAAATAAAATATTATATATTGGCAATTTTTTTCTTGCCCTAGCAAAAATCATTTTAAATGTGGCAAATTAATGTTTTTTTTGCTGATGGATAAATTAATGATGGCTATTTTTTCCCTTGCCAAAAATGAATTAATAAGGTCAGAAGCGAATTACTTGTTTTGTAGGAAACTGAATAATAATGGTCTTGGCTAATCTTTAGTGGTAAATTGAAAAATTGTTTAATCTGAAAGCAAAATTTGCACATGTATTGGCTAGCGATTGTACTGACTATTGAGTAGTCACTTCAAGTTTCAACTTGTGTACTATTTTAGGTGTATTATTATTATTATTATTAATTTTGTAACATTGTTACGTTAGTCTCACTATTACCAAGTTGGCTACCATCACTTTTGTATTGTTAATAGTAAATACAATAGTTTTATTGACCATTGATTAATTAGAGATCAACAATAGAAGATGCATCTCAGGACCACTCACTGAAAAAGACCTGGTGTGGCACAAAATTCTCTAGAATGGAGACACATCGAAAGGTTTGCATGGAAATCATTACTTAATGTCAGGCACTAACAACTGTCCGACATTAATACTAGTACATTTTGACATTTTACATACTTGAAAATTAATAGGAATATGGAAAAAAAAGATATGAAAGATCACGAATGCCAAAGAATTAAATGCAACTTCCATCAAATAGCCTCTTCAATTCATGCTTCATTATCATTTCTCATATTCTTCAATCTGAATTTGGTTTGCAATTGCACTTTGCAAAGTTTCTTAAATCTTAGTCACGGATACGCCAATTCACCTGAAATGTACTATAATGGCTATGCAAAGCCCTTTTTGGATAGGATCCCTAACGATGTCCTTGCCATGGTTTGCAAGGTAGATGCCCAAAGTCCTTTTATCCACCATGCTATATTTATGGTACTCGGCCATGAATTCTTGAGAAATAATAAGAGGTATTGTATGTCTACGGATATTACCTCTTGCTTCCTCGCGTCTCTTCTCAACCTTGGAGGTAGTCAAATAGACATGTTGACGCTACTGCGTAACATTTGTATGGAAAAATTTTTAGAAGATGATGTAAAAATTATTATATTGGTTGAGTAGGTACTGAGGCCAGGAATTGGCATCCCTTTTGTAGATGTAGCAGACAAGTGTTGGAAGGAAGGCATAGGGTAACTCAGAAGGTAACTCATCCCTACCATTAATAACCCATCCTCCCACATTCTCTGAAGCCCACTTTTCCAAATAATCTGCCACTCTGTTCCATTCACAAGGGATATGACGAAAGGAGATAGAGTCTAAGGAACTCAAAATACTAAGAATTTATTTGGCCAAAGAGGCAAGTTGCCAACTAACATCTTCCAACCTCTGGTTATTCAGCATATCCACAACAATCTAAGAGTCAGACTCACAGATGATCTTCTGCCACCCTAACGAGCATCTACGCTCAATAACAACTTTAATAGCCAGGGCCTCCATCAGATTATTAGAATGTTGACCCTTATAAATAGAGAGGAGAAAAACCACACCACCATCATAACCTCTACCAATAGCCCCAATACCAACATGACCCAAGTTCACCCGAGAAGACCCATCTGTATTGATCTTCAAGAACCCAATCGGGGGAGGAGACCACCTCCCATCCTGATGCACCCACTGCTTACCATGGCTTGATATTTTACTGGGAGTACATCCCTGCCAATTATCTCTCAAGTTCATATTCTTTACAATAACCTAATCCCCAGGATCTATATTAACATACATATCACACTTTGTATAGATCATCTCCTAGAGCCTATTAAGAATCAACTTCCACAATTGGGAACTTCCTAATTTGGAATCACAAAAGATTCTATGATTCCTTTCTAGCCAGAGGTTCCAAAGAATGAAGATCAAAACCACCATCTAGGCAATCTATAAGAAGGAGGTCTTTGCTGGAGGTCTGCCCAAGCTTTCCCAGAACTCAATAATGAAAGTAGCATGAATGCAACCATGACACCAAGCCTCCCACCATCTATGCCATATCTCTCTTGAAAAAGGGTAGAGGAAAAACAAGTGGGAGACACAGTCTTCATTGTGCATTCAAAGAATGCAAATCGAAGGTCCCTGAAAACATCATTTGTAAAGATTCTCCAAAGTGAGGCATTTCTTCTGAGCCAACACCCATAAGAAAAAGTTACACTTGGGCCACACAAAGTTGTTCCAAACCTTCTTCCACTAGATCACTTCAACTAGACTGTGTAAGTTCTTGTCAAGAATAGCATAGCCTTGAGCCACTATAAATTTACGTTTTGGACTAGAACTCCAAGCCAAGTTGTCCCTCCCCTTGAGAGAGCTACAAAACCTATCCTCCAGAACTCTAGAGAGAAGGGCCCAATCCTCATCAAAGCCACCCATTAGCCACTCCTAAGAATCCTTCTAGCAAGTCATCTCAACCTACCCCAGGTGCTTAACAATCTTAAAATGCTCCACCTTAAGCCAACCTACATTAGTGAATGATTGGGAAAGGGGGAGAAGTTGGGGATAACTAGAGAGAATGGGAGGATGACCATCCCTTGAGCCCTACCAAAACAAAGTATCTGAGCCCCTGTTACAAATCCAGAAGAGCCCCTTCTTAACTAGTTGAGCTCCCTTCTTAAGAGTATCCCAAATACAAGAGCCTTTACCCACCAAAGGAAGATGTGGCACCTTAGAGTAATCTGTACCAGGAAAGTACTCATGGGTAAGAATCTTAGCCTACTCTTGATCTTGATTGTTACACCATCACCAGTATAATTTGGTAGCCAAGGCCGTAACAACAAGAGCCATCAAGTCAAGCCCAAGGCCACCCACATGTTTTGGCCTACACACATACTCCCACCTGACTAGGCTCCACTTCGAGGATAGAAGGATACCAGACCAAAGGAATTTTTGAGATAAGGCATCAAAGTCCTTCACAAAATTAGAAGGGGGAACCTAAACAAAACACCTATAAATGGCAAGAGGTTGCACCATAGTCTTTAGCAGAACCACTCTCCTAGTAGAAGATAACCATCTACAGGTCTAGTGACTAACCTTACTCTTGAATTTATCCAAAATCCCTTGCCAATAAGCCTTTTTCTAAACACCTACGACCAAAGGAACCCCAAGATACATTAGAGGAAGGGAACCAATTTGGAATCTAAGAATTCTGGCAATCTTGTTCTGAATAAGTTGAGGAGTGTTAAAGAAATAAATAGAAGACTTGTCATTATTAATTCTCCATCCTAAGGCTTTCAAATAGATATCCAAAGCTTTCCTATTATTCATTGCCTCACTCATTCTAGCCATGCCCATCAAACTGGTATCATCCACAAACTGAAGATGAGAATACGAAGGAAGGTTCCTATTCCAACTCCAACCTTGGATAAAACCCTGCCACAACTGAGCTTTTAAAAATATTCCAAGACCTTCTACCATGATAATGAACAAGTAGGGAGAAAATAGGTTACCTTTCCAAAGTCCCCGAGAGGCACCAACAACTCTAAAGGCTCTCCATTAATGAGAACTGAGTAGGAAGGCAAAGTCACATAGCTAAGAACCCATTCGACCCACTCCATAGCAAACCCAAAAGTCAAAAGAATTTTTTGTAAAAACTCCCAACTCACCTAATCATAAGCCTTGGCCATGTCCAATTTAATGAACATAGCTTTCTCTGTGGAAGTAGCCATAGAGTGGACTGCCTCCATTGCTATCAAAATTCCATTCAAAATTTGTCTTCCATCAACAAAGCCACCCTTTTTAGCAGAGATCAAAAAACCAAGGAATGACTTGAGCCTCTTAGCAATCAATTTGGTGATGATCTTGTAGACAACATTTCATAATGCTATAGGCCTGAATTGATCCAACCGATTAGCCCCTTCCTTCTTAGGTATGAGATCCAAGAAGGTAGAATTTAAAGACTTTAGCATTTGTTTATTCCTGTATGATTCCTGTACCACATCTAGGAGATCATACTTTATTATCTCCCAAAATTCTTGGAAAAACTCAATCAAAAACCCATCTAGACTAGGGGACTTACCTTTCTTCATATTAAACACAATTTTCTCCAATTCTGGAAGTAAGATAGGGCTTAAGAGGGCAGCATTCATCTCTATAGAGACTAGGTGAGGGATACAATCCAATATATCATGCTCCTCATGCACAGCACAAGGATCCTCCCTAGAAAAGAGATTAGAGAAGTAATTGACTGCTTCCCTAGAAATATCTTCACAAGAAAAATTTGAATTCCATCCTCTAAGACAAGAGAGGAGAGAGAGTTCTTATGCCTTTGTGCCTTGATAGAGTTATGGAAAAAGATAGTATTCCTATCCCCCTCTTGAAGCCAGTCAATATGGGATTTTTGCTTCCAGAAAATCTCCTCCCAAAGCTCCCATTCTTCCAGCTCCTTAAGAGCTAGGGACTCAGCTTCACTCATCTCAGAATTCAACCCCTGGTCCCAAATCTGACGGGTAATCTTATCTTGCTTGGTTTGAGCAGCAGTCTTCTGGACATGTAGATGTTGGAAGCACTATTTATTCCATCTCTTAAAGCCTATATTTCACATGTTGAAGCCTCTTACTAAAAGTATAGATGGTCATACCATGATTAGGCATCCCCTCATACCACCAATCCACCATAAGATCAGGTAAAGACAAGTCTTTGAGCCACATCAACTGGAATTTGAAAGAGGGATTCTTGGTGACTCTGTATGAAGTGATGGAAAGCTTAACAGGCCAATGCTCCAATCCCCTTCATCGAGAATTTCAGAACTAGTGATCCACCTATTGTCCATCTAATAACAGGAAACCAAAAATCTGTCAAGCCTTTTTGAGATAGCCTCACCACTACATCTTCGATTATTCCAAGTAAAGACACCATTAAATAGCTTCACATCAATGAGAAGTAAAGAGCCAATCATATCTCTGAGTAGATTTGAGGATTGGTCCAACCTAGCTAACCCTCCTCTTTTTCCTCCAGGCTAATAACTGCATTAAAATCTCCCACCATAATCCATGGGAGATAAGGTTCTAGGGTTTTGATGAATCTAATATGGGTCCATAACTGGTATTTACCTAGAAAGTCTGTAGGAGCATAAATATTGGATAAGAAGCATCTTTCTCCATTCTCAAAGCTAGTGGCAACCAAAGAAATGGAAGACCGAATGGAGATCCACCGTAATGAGGAGACTTTCCTTGGGTCCCATAAGAATGCCACCCCTCTTGAACTATTCTTGGCACCCACCCCCTGCCAAGAGCCCTGGGGCCAGATATACACAACACAATTAGCCAATCCATCCAATGAAAGTTTAATTTCCTAAATGAAGACCATATCAGGAGACTGGGACTCAATTAATCTGCGAATAGCTTTTTGTCTAGGGATGTTGTTCAACCCCCTTACATTCCATGATGGCACAATAATTTATGGGGTTGAGAAAAATGAGAATCAATGGGTTTCACAGACCTAGACTCAACCAAATTTTCACCCATTATCTTCACTTTCTCCTGATCAATCTTCCTACCACTTTTTATCAATTTTTCTAAAGGCCCCTTTTTGAAGGGTTACTACTAAATGCCTAAAACAATAGGAGCCTTATTACTTTTTACAAAATCTGATGTTCCCTTAGACCTAAGGGATTTAGTGGCCACCAAGACTGGGCCCTACAAACCTTTTGATCCATGAAGATCCCTAATATCTTGAACAGGAGGTGGCAAATCAATATCCAACTGCCTGGCTTGTAGGTCCCCTGTAACTAGAATATGATCCTCTCTCTCCATATCTCCTTCTTGAGTCTCATGTTGACTTTTGGCCTCAGAAGAGAGCTCAACTAGGATGCCTTCCTCTTGGACCATATCTCCAAGAGCCTCAAACCTATTAAATGTGCCATCAGTCTACCTGTCCATCCAAGTTCTCTTCTTACATTTTCCCTTATTATGAGATTTAACTTGAGTAAATCCCTCACTATCAAAAGGTCCATTAGATATCATGGCCTTTGCCTTATCCTCTCTAGGGGGACCTGGAGCATCCAAGGAAGGTTTCTTATACTTGTGCATCTATGAAGAAGATGCCCATATTCATGGAAAATTCTACATCTAAATGGTAGGGTCTCATAATCTAATTGTTGAATCCAGGAAACAGATGCCATACAAATCTCCATAGAATCTGGCAATGGATTATTTAAATCAACTTCTACACAAATACAAGCAAAAGAAATTACCTTTCAATCTTGAGTCTATGTAGTTGATCCTACAAGTTTTCCAAGAAGCATAGAGATTGAGTGAAGAATATCTTCCCTCCAGAATTCCAAAGGAAGTTTCAGCAAGTGAACCCACACTGGAACCCAAGAGAGAATTTCCTCAATAGAGTTAAAGCCCATGTGCCAAGGCTTGATGAATAGCCCCACCTGGTTAAAGAAATAAGGGCCACCTTTAAAGGCCTTATTCCTATCCAACATGCATGAGAAGATGACCATAAAGTAATTGTTAGCTGCTAACAAAATCTCCATATCTCCCTTTGGGTTCCACACACGACAAGCCCAGGAATCCAACAAGGCCCATAAATTTGCAAATAAGAGCATGATTTCTCCAGTACTCGATATCCTTTGAAACCTGTTTAGGTTTAATAATCAAGATTGGCCGAACCTCAGCTTTCTGCAAACATCCATTAGTTTTTTGTAATCAGAACTTCCCATTTGAGGATTATTCTCATTCCCCCAATTGAGGTTTACCCTTTAGAGCCATACTACCAGGATGCACCACCGAAGCTGACTCACCCATCTCCAAATTTCCACCAGAAGGTAGGGGAGAGGCAACGCCAAGATCCCCCATTCACCCTGATCCCCAATTTAGCAAAAGAAGAGGGAAAGATGGAGCAAAAGCCCCTCAACCCCACACCACCACAAATGCGGTTAAGATCAAGGTAGTTGCAGATGTTCACCCATGGCTAGAAAAAGAATAGCATTTGGTGCAGAAGCGTGCACCCACACTGCAACAAGTGGCGGCCTCTGCCTAATTATTTTAGATTTTTTATTATTATAAAAATATTATTATTATTATTTATAATTATTTATTGTATAATAGAACATATAATATAATTATTTATAATATAATTATAGCCATATGATATATATGTAATAGAACATATATATCAATGATTATATAATATATTTATAAATAAAAATTAAATTTAAATTAACATAATTACAGAAAATATAATTATATTACATTTTTATTAATTAAAATATTTTATATATTATAATAAATTTATTAAATTTAAATTAGATTTATATAAAAACTAAAGGCAAGTAATAGTGGCACTTGTTTCATATCTTGCACCAATTTTATTTTATAAGATTTAATGTTTTTTCATTGAATATCAATAATTAAATTAACCTGAAATTGGGACACGTGTACTACAAGATTCTACCTAAAAATTGAAATTCCGACCGTTGATTAAAAGAAAGATCGACAGCCCGAGATGAATTTTTGGCCAATTTGGGGAATGCTTTCCCAAGTGCCTAGATTCATCCAAAATTGTGACACGTGTCCTTGACAAGTGTCACGATTGACATGTGTCATGGTTCCAGATGAATCTTGACAACAACAATATCACTCCACAAATTCACCCAAAAATCATATCGAATCATCGATAATTAAGTTCTATTTTTATTAATTAATTTATTTAAAATGAACAAATTTATTCAAATGTATATCAATGTAATAAATTTTTACTTTTTTTTTATTATTGTTATGTACATTACTAAATTATTGAGTCTTGACTCTTTATGTCGTTTACATGTGCATTGTACATGCTATTGATAAAGTACCTAAAACCATTAATTACTTAATACTTTCTTTTTAACTATTAACCCTGTATGTTTTTAGAGTAAGAAGTTGAAAGTTCTCCAAGTCGAGTCTGATATGATAGGGTTTTCAAATTTCAAATTTTCTCAGATTGGCAGAATTCCATTTTGTGTTCTGAAGACTAAAAGTGTGAAACTTGAGTATCAAACGACAATACCAATTATCCAATCTCAATTTTGAGTATTAAATTTTTAAAAAACTTTTATCATTGCAATTTGTAGCAATAGAAATCTTGATTTTAACTGTCTTAGGTTTACACCTTACAATTATTTTAAATAGGGCCTGAAGAAGAATTTTGTTAATAAAATGTAGCAGGCATGGGCAAAACAAAGTCAAAAACCTCTCGTATAAGTGCAAGAATAAAAGAAAAGAAACACATTATAGAACTCAAGCAAGTGCTACAAACCCCAGGTTTCACCAATGAATGTCATGATATATTTGATCCTGTTTTCCATTGAGATTTAGGAATCATGGAAATTAGACATTCATTGTTTAATAAGTGGAAAGATCAACATAAGGGAAGAATTTATTACAAATATAACAACAGTATTCATTCACATACAAATAAACTAGCTACTCTGGTTACTAAATTAGACCACCTCGTTGTACCCAAAATATCCCTTGCCCTAAAATTGTAATGTTATGTGCTTAGAATTATGATGACAATAGAAAGGCAATCGTAAACCAAAACACTTAGGAGGAAAATTTATCCATAACTGAGAGTGAATTTTTCACTCTGTTAGACCTAGAGCAAGGGTTTAAATCAGAAAGCTCTAACTAGTGCATTGACTTGGATAAACTAGCACATGCTTATGACAAACTAGAAAGAGTTTTTCAAGATTAATTATTAAGGGTTTAATAAACTTAGAGTCCTCTCCTAGTGTTCGACTGGACATAGACCATAAGCCTCCTTATTAGTATGATATTTTTGTGCCATGGGTTCATAATACTATTTCTTTGGTATCATTTTGTCTGGGATTGGATAGTAACAAGGAAGTAGGGGCCAGTTTTCTTGAAATGATTTATAATATCCATTATCGAGGTTAGTTAGTTAAGAAGGTACATGTAAGATATAATTTTTTTCAGCACATTGTTGAATCTATGCAACAACAATTACTAATGATTAAACAAAGTACAACTACATGATAGACGGAGACATTTAGGTTCACAAGTTACTTGTGCTACCTTCTTTTAGCAAAGCATCACCAAATATTTGAGACGGAAAACAACAAGCTTGATATTGAGGTCTATAAGTTTGATGAGAAAACCCAGAAGAAATTAGAGACTCCAAGTCCAGTATATGAGTGGACACATAAGATGAGGATGACTGCTGCAAATAAAAACTACAACCATTTTGTAGACTTCTTTTTGGCACCTATTTATCAAAAAATCACAAGCACTTCAATGCCTAGATTGTCTGTGTCTTATAAAGATTGCATTCAATTGGGAAGTCAGATTCAATTAGCTGACTAGTTCTTCACAGAAAAGTACACTGTCTTAAGGTTTTACGATTCAGCAGTTGAACCCTGCAAACTTCCAATGCATGTTATAGAAAGGGTTTTTGCACTGGAATATGTATGGCAGATGGAGAGTACAAATGAACCTTTTTAGTGGACAAGAAAAGGAAACTATATTTCCTTCCTTGCCTTTCACAATTGGAGGCCTCACATTTGAGAGAAAGGCTTTCAAAGTGGCAAATGAATTGGTAACTTTTTTTGGCTTTGATTTTTTCAGTCACTGGAATTATGATCCACTGAACACAATAAAAATGAGACTTATTGCTAATGGGAACTCTGCAAGAAAATATCAACATTAGGAGATGCCATTGATAGAAAAGTTTAAAAAAATAAGGATTCGTGGGATGAGGTTAAGAAAGAGATGGAGAAACATGCAATAGAGAATAATATTTCAATGCAAGAATTGTCATCTCAAATTACGACATTACATAAATTAGAGCCTCTAACATACTTAAATTTCTACAAGAAAGCATCAGAACCTTCTAAGAGGTCTATGCCGAAAGAAATTAAAGAGGCATGCGTAGCTGAACTATAGTGTCAAACCAAGATGACTAAGTTTTGGAAATGAGGCAAAATTTGGTTGAACCAATGACATCAGCTAGTTTTGATGAAATTGAGGAGGATAAACTTTTCAACAATTATTGGAATAAAGAGCATCCAACTGTACTATATGATTTTGGCAGTGATAGTGATAATGAAAGACAGAAGGACCTTGAGTCTGGTGTCGACATTCAAGATATTTAGGATTCCAGGTCAACTAGGGGCAGAGATATTGTTAAACTTCAAATGAGTGATTATGTTAAAAAAATGTATAGTAAAGGGGCAACTATGACACAAAAATGGGTTATGTAGGTATAGGGCCCATTGGTGCAAATGGTGAAGGGATTTGGAATCTAGTTCTAGTACCAAACCCACCCAAAAGAGGATGTAATCCAATCATTTGACTCTCTGAGATTGAAGATGATTCATCTAGAAAGGGAAAAAAACATTATACTTCTACTTTTGAAGGTCATCCCAAAACATTATTTGTTAAATCTTCAAATCCAATTGTAGTTGATCCCGCTGGTATTAGCACTGGCACTAGCATGGATGAACCTTGTGCAAAAAAGAAAAAAGTTATGACAATTACACCAGCAGCAATGTCAGTGGTTACTTCACCAATGTATGCACCAGTAGCTTTTGTACAAAACCTAGAAAATAGTCCTAAAACACTAGGATTTGGAATGGGCCATCTTCAATATGTTGGCAATCCTCAAAATAAATTTTTAGGTGGAGTAATATTAAAGGGAGTTGGAGGAGCATACAATGATACAACTAATAATTCACCTTTCAAACACTCAATTGTGTCAGCAAACCCAGATTTTAGTTTGAACGAGTTTGCATCAAAGTTTGAACAGATAAGCGAAAGAAATAGGCAAATTATGAAGACTTTGAAAAGTGATGCAATTTTTGAATGTCAGGGATCTAAAATATTTCCAAAATATGATCCAAACAATGAAATGATGAACTTCATGGTTGTTATGCCCCTGGGTAGAGATAACAATCCACCACAAAATGTAATAAATTGTAACGATATACAAGTTAGCAGTCTTCAAATGGATTTGTTAAAAGTGAAAAATATTGACAAAATCAATATATCAAAAGAGAGCAACAAAATGGTCTACTCTACACTTTGAAAGCAGAGAGGGAAAACAAAAGGCTTACAAAGCAAATAGAAAAGTTATAGGAAGAACTTGATAATGTGAAGGCAAAGGAGAAAGTAGCACACAATAAGTTCAAAGAATTGTAAAATAGGATAAAGAAATCTTCTCCTATAGAGGCAATTGTCTAGCAAGAAAAGATGAATGAACAAGTGCAAAAATTGACTAAAGAATTGGATGAGTGCAAAAAAAGACTTCAGCATGAACAAGCCTTTACACAGTTGTTCAAGTCTATAGAGAGTAGTGCACAGGTCAACAATAAATTGAAAACTGACCTAGACTCTACTGTCAAGGAAAATAATAATTTGAAGATTCAATTGGAGAATGAAAAGAAAAATTTAGAGTATAGGGCGAGGATGATTTTTAATTTGCAAAAGGAATTGTGGAATGAGAAGAAAAAAGAGGAGTCTAGTGCAAACACAATCCACAATTTGAATAAAAAATTGGAGAATATGAAACAAAAAGAGGAGTCAACTACAAAAACTATTAGTGATTTGAAGAAGAAATTGGAGAATGCGAAGAAATCAGAGTCTAGTGCTACTGCAAGCACTAACTCAATCCACCGTATGAGGGGGAATTGGAGAATGCAAAGAAAAAAGAGGAGTCAACTACAAAGAAAATCCTCAATTTGAGAAAGGAATTGGAGAATGTGAAGAAAGAGGAGTCTACTCAAAGACTTCATGATTTGAAGAAGGAATTGGACAGTGTGAAGAAAAAGGAGTCCACTGCAAAGACAATCTATGGTTTGAAAAGGGAACTTGAGGATGAGAAGAAAAAAGAGGTAACTATTGCAAATACAATCCAAGATTTGAAGAAGAAATTGGAGGATGAGAGGAAGAGAACAACTAATTGGCAAGGGCAACTAGAGGAAATACAGAAAAAGAGATGTCCGAAATGAAGAAAAAGATGGAGAATGTAATGGCAAAAAATAGAACGACCTCTTCTAAAGACCATCATGTGAAGTATACTATAATAAACATGGTTAAGCTTATCAAAAAATAAAATTGGGAAAAAATAATGAAGAATAGTTATAGTTTGTTTGAATGACTTGATTTAAATAGAAATCTTAGACTTGTCTTTGAAAATGTAAAAAATGATATTACAAATAAAAGAAAAATCTTCACCAATTCCTTAAAAAATCTTTCTGACCGAATTTTGAATAAAGTAAAGATATCCAATGACAAGGATTTGGAAAACCACAGAATAAATAACTACTTGGATGCCTCTATAATGACCATTGAAGTCTATCACAGTTGTCAACAAGTAATAGAAATAGCTAAAGCTCTCAAATCGGCTTCCAAAGAGTTGATGAAGATGAATAACATTGTACTAAACTTGCTGATTGTTGGATTACCAAATCCAACTAACTCAGATGGAAGATTCATTGGAAAAAAAATTACATGAAAAATTTGCAGGACAACATGAATTCTGATTTAGGCAGCTTGCTTGAGGAAACCACTCCAGAAAAAATTGCAAGTTGCATCAAACCACTATCAACAATGAGTGAAGTTATAGATAAATTCCTCGATTCTATAAAACTATCTCTCAAAAGTATTCATTGTTGATGAGGTTACAACTATTTAGCTACAACCTCAAACAAATGGAGCTTCCAAATGATGCAGAATTGAGTGCCTTAAAGAAATTCATTGAAGTTGGGTCATCTTCTCAAATTGAAACTGTTATTGTTATTGTCAATGGCAGTCACAGTTGATAGCACTAAGAAGTAACAACTTAGTAAGTGATAGTACTATAATCATTTTGTTACTTGTTGCTCTTTAATTTCAAATTTTGGATTTAATTTCAACTTTGTTTAATGTTAATTGTTACAGGAATCAAGAGCCAGCATATCAGGATAGTTGGGCAGCCAAGCACTGGTATACTCTTACTACATAGAGAAAATGAAATTTTTTTCCCTACTACTTGAAAAAATTGTACAATTGTCAATGTGGAAAATTGGCAATGTGATTGTATACCAAAGTAATAAGAATCAAAATTGGATTGGAATCAGTAGACTTGAATTGAATCGTGAATTGAATCGTCAAATCATGTGAATCACGTGAATCGTTGTGATTCTTGGAACTATGTTGTATACACATAATGTATTATGTAGTAATAATATGATTACATATACAATTACAAACTGACCTACATCTATTGTTGCTCCCTTGTATCTACAAAAGGGAATTTATGGTCAATGGTCATTTCAATTTGACATCGAGTTATTTGCAAAAGGTTGTAATTGTTAAATGTATTATGTTACAGGCTGATATATAATTATAAATCTTAATACATTTTTTTTAAAATAGAGCTTATTCTGTTAAATGCATTATGTTGAAATTTCTTAAAGAAAGTAGAATCAATGAAAATCTCAACGTGTTAAAAGAATACAATCAATGAAGATCTCAACATGTAAGTTTGTAACATCAACATGTTCAAAAATAATAATTAAGCATCTATAAAAGGATACTAAATAAAGGCTATAAATTGACTTCTACAAACATAATTAATTAGTAGATAGAGTCTTAGATCAGAGCTACTACTACTAGCCTACTACTTGACTCACGTAGAAGTTAGAACTTAAGGTTGAGAAGCTGCTATAGTTGTCAATCTACCTGGACTGGCTCAGCATCACTATCATCAGAATCCTCCTCATTTATTGCATATAACATTTCATTGTTCATTGTGTTTTCTTCAGATTCACTATCAGCATCAATATGCATGCCAAGGTCAACATCATCTTCATTGCTTCCAATATCAAGACATGAACCACTACCACCGCTACTGCCACTTAGGTCTGAAATGTTGTCAATCCCTCTTCTTTGACATTGGTTTCTCCAAATTTTGAGAGCCTTGTCATAAGGGAAACTATCTACCTCATACCTAGAATTATAGAGCCTCAAACAATTATCCAAATTTTTGTCTAATTTGTTTCTAACCTTTGACTTGAGGAAGCCCAAAGTACTAAAAACTCTCTCATCCTCCACTGAACCCAATATCATTGTCAAACATAAATTGGTAAGCTTGAAATATTTTGGTATTGACTCTCTCAACTGATTGCTCTCACCAAGGTTTTTCCAAAGCTTTGTTACCGCTCTCACTTCATTTGGGTTCTCCATAAGATCATATTGTTCCCTCATTATGTTTGCAAAAGAATATGATTGATCTCTCAGTCAAGATTCATCTAAAATTCCATTTATAGTCACTCTATTGATTACTCTAGGTTTGCAAAAATGCTAATTCAAAGTCGTCATCCTTCTTTGAAAATCGGTCAGACAATTTAGAGACCAATATTGTGGAAAAACAATTGACATTGCTTCGAGCAGTTCCTCTGGGGGTAATTTGAATCCAATTTCTGACGAAAGATTGTAGCAAACTCGCTTGACAGAGTCAAACACAGTCTTTGATCTTCTTGAAGTCTTCACTTGTAACATGTGAAAGTGTCTTCTCTAGTTTTCACTCGACTTTGCTTCCTACTTCGTTGGGGTTGGAGTCAAGGTTGACGCAGGCATAGTACTGCATTGGTATGTCAACTCCATGTACCCTAGCATAAACCTCATAATTTGCACCAATAGGTAAAAAGTTCTAAGGATTGTTCAAATCTGTGATTTCTATCCACTTTGCAAACTTTGATTCATCTAATGGTAGTAATCGATACAGAGTATCCAGGCTATTACATGTCAATTTATGCAACTAATTATATTATGCAATGTAGATAACTCTTTGTTGAATCTTTTTTAATGATATTTCTCATGTCCTGTAGCATGGGAGAATTCTTGCTAAAGTTAAGAGTATCTTAACATTAGTTAGACTTGAATATAGTCGAGGGAATCTATCTCACACAAAGAGGATTAGTCCAAGAAATGAAGGATATTCAAGGATTACTTGATGTGTTGGTCCATCCAAAGAGATCCATCTGGTATCATTGTCTTTAAGAAGCTTCTTCCCATTAGTAAGTCCTTGCACAAAGTGTTGAAATTCTCATACTCGTTTTGGACTTCAAAAAAAGTATTGGTAAATCTCTTTGATTAGAGATTCCACTTTACTTACACAACCAAAATTGCTGACAATTCCAAAAGCTAGATTCATTTGATGGGTCAAGCAATGAATGGGACTAACATAGGGTGCCAAATCATTCTTGATCTTTTTGCAAAGACCGCCTTTATGACCTTACATAACTGAAGCTCCATCTGCTCCAACACACACCAAATTTTTGGCAATCTCCATTTTATCCAAACCTCCACATTCAATTAGAGTACTCTTTAATAAATCATATAAATTTTTAGCTATCACATTATAATTCAATTTAGCAACAGATAGTAGAAAGGGTTGACGAAAAAGATTTTTTACAGTATAAACATGTATGCACACCCAAGAAGTATTATCAATTGCTATAACTTCATCTAGAGACAGTGCAATGAAATTTGAGTTTTTTATTTTTTCCTTCATATCTTCTTTTTCAACCTATGCAAGATATCTAGCCCATTCCCACCTATTGTTTACTGACGAGTGACTATTCAAATAGTGTCAAAGTTTGAAAAAGTGCAATAAGGTAGTAATTGAAGGGTAGTTTATCATAGGACATCCTCTACTAAAATATAAAATACCACACTTAATTGAACTACTTTTCCCATATTTTTGCTTTCCCAATGAAATCTTTGATGGTACCTTTTACTATAGAACGCTTCTCCCGTATTTGTTGGTGTAACTCGTATATTTTGACATTCCTGATATGCAAACAATTGTCCTTTATTTTCCAAGTTAGCACAAATTTTTCAACTCCATCTATATTTTTCTTTTTGTAAACTTTATTAACATGCTTTTCTATGGTATCAAGTTTAAGTTGCAACCTCTTCTCCTTCTTTGTTATCTTTGTGCAAATCTTACATCTGCATTCTACAAGAAGCTCACCATCAATTGGATTGGCCACTGGTTTAATGAACCAGTACTTTTCTACCCATTCTAACTAAAAATTCCTTTTGGACAGATCCCAGCAAGATCGATATTTCTTTGATTCCAATTTTCTTTTCTCCTTTTGTACATGAACATGATTTATGGAATCACTTTTGGTTTTCTAACCCGACTGGTCTCAAACCAACTCTAACTCTATAATATTAGTTTCTAACTCCCTACTTAGGGGAAGTGCCTCCAAATTGTGTTCAAGTTCATTCTCGACTGAGATATTAGGTTCACCAACTTGAACTTCAATACGGTCTGAGTCTCCAACTTGTGATGAATCTCCTTTTTCAATAAGCACTAGAGATATAACTTGTGAACTTTGTAGGCTACCAACATTTCCACAACCAAAATATGTTGCTATGCTTCTACATTTTGGTAATGGTGGCCTCTCTTGGCTTTCAGGGATCCTATCAGAACCCTTGTTACCCCTCTTGTTTAACATTGCAAACTGATAAAAGTTGCAAAAAATAAATCAACTTAGTTGTTGAACAAAAGACTCAAATAGTGATGACTCAAAGACTATGAACAGTGATAGTAGACTACTTAGACTACATATAATAACAATAATATGATTCATTCTCCAAAACATGGTACTATCGCTATGGTATACACTCTATGCTACTACCCAATATAATTTGCAAACCTATAGGCTATCTTAGCATGTGAGATGTCTAGTCACTAGTGGTAAAACTAAAAAATAACTAGTACCACTATTCCAGTATGGCAGTATTGTTATCAACATAAAAAAAAATCACTTTCCTTTTACAAAAACTAGGGTCCATGAGTCAATGGGCAATGCACTCAGCACTCTGAAACTTTGGCAGAAATAAGAAATGCCAGTCTCTAGACCAAAAAGTAGTGAATTGTACAGAATAATAATATCTTATAGTCCAATCTTGGTTGGTGAATTACATAGGACTAACAAGCGAGAATGTCAAACATAGGCAAAGTGCACCTTCCTATGTAAGCCCACAGTATGAAATAGTTGGCTAAATGGGGCTGGTGTTGACACATGTCAGGAAAATGGTAGGTGATGCCCAACCCAAGGGAAAATTATTTGGTTGTAGTAATGGTGAAATAACATGGGCCAATAAGAAACAAACATGCAAAAGCTAGGAAATGTTTAAAATAAATGTATTTGAAATGTATATTGCATTGGCGATTGGACCGATATTTTTGACCAATCATGTGATAACTAATGGGTGACTACCATGGGCATTGAACCCAAATCTGATAAATATCTAGCGATGTGGTTGGCCTACGTTGCATGTGTTATTCACCAAATGACGATCGACCTATGAGACGGGATCACCAAATAGTAAAGATTTTCCACTAAAATAATCTCTAGTGAATAGTAGTTATACTAAGTTTCACTTGATCTACTATAGCTAATTTGGTTCCTATAGCAGTACTGGCTCTTAAGATATTTTGATCATATATGTATGATGGTCCCTTATGATGTTAATTAGTGCATTTTACATTTGAGGTTTATTAGGTATATTGTACCTTATGTGCTATTGAGTATTCAGTTATTATTTTCATTATTAAATGCTTAGGATAATTGGAAATGAGTTATCCATATTTGATTCATGGTTTATTATGCTATGAATATTTATCTTGTTCTTACAATAGAAGTATGCAATGATGTAATTGATTGTCAAAATAGATTATTTAAATAGAATCAATTTGATGCTTCATAATGCGATTATGTGTACTTGTTGCTTCAACTATTATATATCGTGCATCTACACTTGATTTTGTTTGTTTATTGTATGGGACTTATATCCCTAGAAATGGCACATAGAGTTAGTGATATGCCCTTTCACGTTGAACCAATATCATCCTTGTATTTGTTATTAATATCCCTCTTATAATTGGTAAATCTAGATTCATAATACATTACATCATTAGACCCATGAGTGTGTCTTAAATGTATTTAGGGGTCCATAGTTGTCACGTAAAATATTAAGCTAAATGTTGATTTAATGATTCTAAGGGATTTTAATTATTATTATTTATTTATTTTATTTACCAACTTATTTATTGTAGCTGGATTCCTTGTAATTGGAATTTATTTATTTAATTTGGGAAAAGCTCAAATAGATTATTTAATTATTTAAGTAATCTATTTTTGAAATTTACTTTTGGAAAGAGTGCTTAATAATGTCTTAAAGTGAGATTTATTCTCACTTCTCATTTTTTATGTTATGAGAATTTGGTAGTTTTTCTCCAAACTCTTGGAGAAAATTTTGCTTGTTGGGTAAAATCTGGGTGTTGGATTTGTGCATAAGTGATGGCTTGTCTTATTGGGCTAAGTGGCCCTAGTTCCCAGTTATAGTTGAGCTTTCTCTACCATTGAGACTGCATTGCTCCCATTCTTGGTGGTAAGTTAGGTCATGAGCATCCCTTCATAAAGGAGTTCACTATGGAGCCTCTTTGATGTGAATGTTTTTGGTTGTGATTATGCAACTTGCTACATTTGTACTTCTTCTTTTCCCCTAAGTTGGATGCAGTATCCCTTAGAAGAGTGCGATTTTAGAAGAGAATCTTCATCCATTATATTTTGAGGGTCAGTTAGTGAGATTCTGCTTAGAGTTTAGAATGTTCATGTGTAGCATGGTAGTATTCTTGGGTGTTTTGAGATTGTTCTTCCTCATGATTCCAATTTGATTTAGGGGTGCATAGTATTTTGACCTTGTTTAGTGGTCACTTTATAGATGCATGTTGTAGTTGGGCACCTTATGATGAGGTTGTGTGGTTTTCTCTTTACCTCATAGTGTAGAGTTCATGGCTAGATGAGTTTTCCTAGCGCACTTTGAGTTCCTTGTTGAAGGACTTTGTGTTAGTGTGACAATTTTTCTCTTGTGGTTGACCTTTTCTATGGTTCACAAGATGATTAGTGGGCATTGGAGTGATTTGGTTCAAATTTTGGGGAAGTTGATGAGTTTTCTTTCTTTTTTAACCTTGATTTCATGCTTGGTGTGCTTTGTTTCTATTCTTCGATCACAGGCTTCCAAGAGTATTCCTAGTCCTTGGGGGAAATGATGTACTGCTTCTCCCATTGGATTTCTACAAGTCCTCCTAATAGATGCAACCTTCATGTTCTTTCTTCCTGATGATTATGTTATGACCCATGAGTGGTATAAACCATTGGGGTGATTAGATTTATGTTGTTGTATTAGTAGGATGATTATGCTTATGCCTGATTTATGATATTATGGTGTATCAAATGGTTTCACTAGGGTTTGTGCTAGTGGTTACCTAGATGTTTATGGTATCATGATATTGTTCCATGATTACCCCTGAGATGTGAATAGTAGTTATATTATGTTTCACTTGACTTAATATAGCTGATTTGGTTCCTATAGCATTATTGGCTCTTAAGATATTTTGATCATATATGTATGATGGTCCCTTATGATTTTAATTAGTGCATTTTACATTTTAGGTTTATCAGGCATATTGTACCTTATATGCTATTGAGCATTCAGTTATTATTTTCATTATTAAATACTTAGGATAATTGGAAATGAGTTATCCACATTTGATTCATGGGTTATTATGCTATGAATATTTATCTTGTTCTTACAATAGAATTATGCAATGATGTAAATTGATTGTCTAAATAGATTATTTAAATGGAATCAATTTGATGCTTCATAATGTGATTATGTGTACTTGTTGCTTCAACTATTATATTGTGCATCTACACTTATTTTTTTTGTTTATTGTATAGGACTTATATCCCTAGAAATGGCACATGGAGTTAGTGATATGCCCTTTCATGTCGAGCCAATGTAATCCTTGTATTTGTTATTAATAACCCTCTCATAATTGGTGAATCCAAATTCATAATACATTACATGATTAGACCCATGAGTGTGTCTTAAATGCATTTAGGGGTCCATAGTTGTCACGAAAAATATTAAACTAAATGTTGATTTAATGGTTTTGAGGGATTTTAATTATTTTGTTTTATTTATTTTATTTACCTACTTATTTATTGTAGTTGGATTCCTTGTAATTGGAATTGATTTATTTGATTTGGGAAAAGCTCAAATAGATATTTAATTATTTAAATAATCTATTTTTGAAATTTACTTTTGGAAAGAGTGCTTAATAATGTCTTAAAGTGAGATTTATTTTCACTTCTCATTTTTATGTTATGAGAATTTGGTAATTTTTCTCCAAACTCTTAGAGAAATTTTTTTTCTTGTTAGGTAAAATCTAGGTGTTGGATTTGTGCATAAGTGTTTCATTGGATTCATTTTGGAGTTCCTCTTCTTCTCCAAAGGTTTCATCAAATTTGGCAAATTGTTTATTTCATCCTCCCTTTTCTTGGTTTCTTTACCAATTGTATGAGGTAGGGATCTTTAGATCTTTTTATTTTCTGCATCTTTTCAATTGGAGTAAAGTGATATTAGTTTTTGGGCTAAGAACTAGTGTTCCCTCACTTTTTTGTTACTTTCCTTCACTTAGTTGGATGAGTGTAAATTTTTGTAGTTCGCCCATGTGGTGTTTGAATCTTTTTGTAATGTTATGCTACCCAATTTATGTGACATGTCTAGATCCAAGATTTTATTTGAAAAGTGTGATGTTGGGTGGATTTACAGAAATGGGTTATAATTTTATCAATTTATTTGATGTTTGATTTTTGGACTTTTATTTGCTACATCATTTTTTGTCATCCAATTTTCACCTATTGTCTTGTTTAACTTACTTAGAGATTTGATTTTGTAGCCCCTGCCATAAAAATTAGGATTGAAGAGTCAGAATGGTTATAGGACATTTTGGGGTATTTTGTTTCCCAATCCAAAGTCGTATTTTCTAAGGGATTTTGATGCACTTGTAATACCAAGTAGATTTTTTTAATTTGTGGTTTAGAACATGTTTGGTGAATTTTTTTAAACCCTTGGTCATTTTATCACATTTTAGAAATGGGTTTCCAATTTTGTTGATTTCCAAGAAGTTTTAATTTTGGGCATTTTACCCTTGCCTTATTTTGTGTGTCATCCATGTTTTGTTGGTAATTTGGAATCATTTTCTTAGTTTATAGAAATGGATTGTATTCCATGTTTTCCTCTACATTATGCTTTACTTCATTGGCATTAGGATTTGTGTTGAATATATACTCCTAGACTTAGGTCAATTGAGTGAGTTTATGATACTTGGTGATTTTCTTCCTTATTGGGACTTGTGATGAATTTGTACTTTCGACATGATGCTTGGTTGATTGAGTTCATTTAACTTATATCTTTTGTTGCATTCTCATATCCAATGCTAGCATTGGTTCTATTGATTCATTTGTGAAGATGGTTGTGCCCAAACATGAGCGCGCACACGCGCGCGCGCGCGCGCGCGTGTGTGTGTGTGTGTGTGTGTGTGTGTGTGTGACAGGATCTTATGAGACCCAAACTCCCAGATATAGGTTGAAAGAGTGATTATTCATTTGGGAGTTGAGTTGGGAACTTGCATTACTTATGGGAACTCATTGTGCGATGAGAATGGTAATTTAGGATAGATATGTGGAGTGGCTTCTCTCGTATAGCCCAGTCTAAAAGTGGTTAACAAGGTAATGTCAATAGGTTTAAACAAGTGATAACCAAAAATAATAATTGGGATGATAAAATGTAATATAAGATATGAGATCTACCCATCTAGATGGTAGTCAAGAATCCTAAGGGAGACTCTATGAAGGTGGTGTGTCTAGACGGCAACCAGTCTTCTATGGAAGTTGGTATGAGGGTATAGTGTGATTACCTCCCAAGGGAGTTGAGTAGTGCACCCTATACATCTTCATCTTTTTGATTTCAAGCAATCATACTCCACTACGGTCCCTGCATAGTTATCCTATAGTGGGTTTGACCAATGACCTAATGCACTACATTATCTTTGTGATCATATAGATGTTGTTATCATACTTTTACTGGTGTGTGTGCAAGCCTTGCATTATTTTCTTATGTGATTATGGTAATGTGACTACCTCCATTAGCATGGAGAGTGTGGGCCTAAGGGTGCCACATGGTTGGGAGGTGTAACTACCTATCACTGTTGGGGACTAGTGTACAGAGATAGTTTTCTTCGAATTTAGAGTTTGGAGTTGGATGTTCTTTGGGATTCTTTAGGTTTCTAAAGTATGCTTTCTTGTGGTTTATGCCTTGCATATCATGTTATGAGTTGTGATATCTCATATTTACTTGATGCATTCTCTTATCTGGATGTTGTAAGTTATTGTTATATGGATGTCATATCATCATTGTTATGGACTAGAGATGTGTTGGTAGAATAACATGTTAAATTTCCTTGATTATATTGTTTGATTCTTACAAATTAATTTAGGTTTATGTACTCTTGGTGCACATGATGTACTTGGTGTCCTTTTCTTTCTATTGATGTTGTTTATATTGTCTTAGAGTAGGATTATGCTTATATTTTAGCATGATAGGCTGATTAATCTATATATGAAGCTCTCAAGTGTTCGCTCCTCAATTTACATGGTTATGATACTTGTCAATGTGGAGGTTCTTCCTTATTTATATCTCTTGATAAGCGTATTAGTGTTGTTGTCCTCCTAATTTCATTCGGGAGAGAAATTTCTTCTACCAAAATGCAAGCTCTCATAAGATAGAGGAAGTTTGTCATATAGCCAAGTAACAACTCATATGAGGGTTTGTTGGGATCATACGAGATTGGCATCAATTTCTCTAGTCCATGTAGTTTTCTCGTACTAGGGCTGATCCTTTCTCACATGAGACTCTGGAATGTTTTGACACAGGACAAATAGTGGACGTCTACCCACCTTTCTCAAAGATGCCAATTGTGATTTTTGATACCCTTTTGGGTCCTGCATCTTCCTAGATCATAATAGGTTTGATATCAAGTGTATTTTGGAAGATTGACTTTGAAATTCCCATTGTGTTAATTGGAATGAACTTGTATTTTTAATCATTTAGGAATTTGTACTTTGGGTTTTTAAATGAACATCGTATAAATAACTCTAGTGGATGGATATGTATGCTTTAGTAAGTGATGATTTCATAGAGATCTTTGGTTGGTTGGTTAGTTAAGTCTTCCATTGTGATCCTTTGAATATTATATGCATGTGTACCTGTACACACACACACACATATACATATATACATTATATACATATACATATATACATTATATACATTTACATATATACATATATATATATACACATATATATATATATACATATATATATATATACATATATATATATATATATATACATATATACATAAATGTATATATACATATACATACATATTTGTATATGTATATGTATATGTATATGTATCTGTATATGTATCTGTATTTGTATCTATATCTGTATATGTATATGTATATGTATATGTATATGTATATGTACTTGTATGTATATATATATACATACATATATATACACATACACACACACACACACACACACACACATATATTTTATGTATGTATGTATATATAATGGAACAATAGCTAATTACAAAGAAGGACCATGTTGTAAAGATGGGTCACTTTGTTCATCATTAGACTAATAGGTAATTGTTGTGAAAACATAACTAGTAAATCATGATTAACATCAATAAGCTCATATATATCATTAATCGCTAGTATTAATATCGTCATTATTTGTATTAAGAGTATTAAAAGCATCGTTATCGAGAGTGTCTTCTTTGTCTGAATTAATTATAAAAGAATCTGACGTAAGAATGGAATTGTCATGTTTGTTCAATTTCATCCTTTTTAAGTTAACTTCCTCCTTTGGTTCAAGAAAGGTTTTTCAAAGGGAATCAAAGCATTAGTAGATTTTTGAGATGATGAAAGGTTTTGGACAAAACATTGATGGGCTCTAGTATGTACTTTATGGTGGCAATCACCACTACAATGGTTACACCTTTTTAAATTGGTTTTGGTTCAGGATTAATCAACATCAACCATTTTGTTCTTCACCGAGAAGAATGGAAGGAAACACACTAGGTTGAGAGACAACATGGATAGAACATTTATAAGAAATGGGAGGTGGAACATAAGAATCTATGTGGTATAGGTGGTGTAGGGAGAAGTATAGGTCCAAGACAAGGAGATGGAACATCCTTAGGATCACTAAACTCACAAATATTTTGGATATTATAATTTGATATCATTATAAGAGATTGTATCCGTGAGATTTAGTTGGTCGAAACATATACAAGGCCAAAAGAATCAAGGTCAATAGACTCTCAAGGCATTGAATTGGGCTGAAATAGACTATAGTTAGCAGACATGATTTGTCCATTCTGAGAAAATTTCAAATACTAATAAGTAGAAGAGGCTACAACTTTCATGGAGATAAGCCAAGGAAGATCAAGTTTGACTTAAAATTTAACGAAAGTTGGGATGACAATAAAGTGGCTTATATTGTTTTACCACCAACTTCAATCAAAATTAGAATAGATCCATGGGTAGAAAAAATGAAACCTACAAGTTTTCACCATAGTATTAGATTGATAATATAAATCATGTTGCAATTGTCTATTGAAAATATATTTCTTCAATTATCGCATTCACCATGCAAGTAGGGTTAGTAAGGATACCACAAGAATATATATAATTAACCTTTGCAACAATGTAAAGAGGACCATCATGTGCTTTAAATAGGGTCAAAGATAATGAAAAGATCAAGGTTGGTTTCAAGTTTGGTTTGATCAATGAGGTTTACAATATTATTGTCTTCAATAGACTTATCATCATAATCAATAATATGGGTGGAAGAAGGCATATGTTAAGTAGGTTCAATGGTATTAGTTGAATGAGATGGAAAAATGTTGATTTATGTATTTGAAAGTTTTGGTTGGTAGGTGTTATGGATATGTTTACTTCATAAGTAACACCCTCAACAAATATAGTATTGGAATCAATGAGGTCTTGAATAACATTTTTCAAATGGAAACACTTTTCAATATCCTAATTGGATTGATGATTGTATTGAAAAAAGTGTTGGATGTGTCAATTGGTTTAAAGGAAGGAAGAGCTAAAACATAAACATTAATCATCATCAACATCACACTATGCAAAGATTCAAAAAGTTGAGTAAAATCATGAGGTCTTTCTCATCAACATTTTTTGGATGAATTATTTATCATAATGGATTTCTTTAGTTTTCTAAAGATAATAATTTATAGGATTCAAGATCACTCTTATTAGTTATAGTCATTGGAGTGGTGCTCTAAAACTAACTCACTTGAAGCTAATAATTATGAAGCACTGCATAGATTTGAGTAAAGGGAAAAAATTAGAAACAAGAATTTATCTTATAAATAAGAAATACAATTTTTTTTCACATCAATATTAGACACAAAATGAGAAATGTGATCATGCAAATGCTTAAATCTATTGTTGAAATCAATCACTTTTTATTTAATTCCTTGTTTACAATTCATTAAATCGGACAATAAAATATTAGGATCTAGATTATTTTCAAATTATTTCATGAAAAGATTAGAGATATTTCAAAAGGAGTTGATGGAATAAGAAGTCAATTGGATTCAAAACTATATGGAAGAAAAGGGGTTGATTTCTAATGAGGATGGGGAGGCCCAAATGGCTAGTTTGACAATTGGGTTGATGGAAATTATGAAAAATCAAGGGCCCAAGTCACTGGATATCAAATATTGGTCTTCAAGTTGGATTCCATATTAATCCACTCCCTCTTTCTTTCACTTAGTAGGGAATTTTTTCCAGAAATCTCCAGGGACAAAATGATGAAGTTGGTATCTCATACACACATGCCAAGGTTTGAGTCTTTTGGCCATTTTCCTTGGAAAAAATCTCTTGTTTATCTCATTAGTATATGTATCCAACAACATTCAAATTTTGTTTCAATAGTTTATGGTTTGGTTTTGAAAACTCAAGGTTAATATTAACATTAGAAGGATTTTTTGTTAATTATTTTTGGATATTTTGAAAGACTAGTTTTCTGGGGCATTATATATTTCATTAGATTTTGCATGTATCTATGAACAAGGATTTTAGGGTTTTGGATTAAATCATGTCATCTTCATGGACTACTTTCTTCAAAAGAAATAAACATGCATATTTTATAAAATTTTAATTTTATAATCAATATTTATTAACTCTAATTTAGACCTTTTTATGTTTAAGAAATTAGTATCTCAATTGATATTTATTATTATACTTGGCTTTATCTTTAAAAATCAATCAATACCATAATCCAACAATATTTTAAGCAAAAAAATATATTGATAATTATTCTTAAAAATATATCTTTTAAACTTTTAGAATACAAATTTTATGCACAAATTAATCAGTCAAATAATTAGTTGATAAGGTCTTATACAAGAGACTTTCACTAGAAAATATGATGTCTTACAAATAATAAAATTTAGACAAAAAAGTAATGTTGGTATCCCATGGAGAGGGGCTTCCTAAAAAATAGATTAGTAACCACAGATTTTTTAGGAATGCTAAAATGTGAGTGGTCTCATGACTTATGTAGTGTGTTATGGCTTAAAAATTTCAGCTCCTAAATTTTAGAAATTTGGAGAGATTTTAAGTTTAAATTATTAAAAAAAAAATAGTGGACAAATTGGGCCACTAATGAATTTAATAATGTAGACTATGTGAGATAAATTCCTTAACCAACCATTTGCACTCTAAACCATAAATACAAGAGAAAAAGGAGCTTCCAAACATAACTCTCAATATAACCCAAGTTAGATTAGAAAAAATCAAGTAGGATGAAGAGATGCCAATTCGAAACCCAAATTCTATCAAGGAAGCATGCAAACAAGTCCTCTTTCATGCAATGTTAATTAACTTTAGATGTGCAATATGAATTTGAAATTGAACCAATTGACTTAATGACAAGAGTAAGATTGATCTAAGTAATAAATGTATACAATTGGCCCAATTAAGATATGGAAATAGGTCTATGCTAAGAGACATAAGAAAGGATGAAGAAATTACCTTGAAATATACAACAAAATATTTTTTTTTACTCCAAAAATTGTAGATCTAAAAGTATGACTATAATTCTAACTGTGGATTTGTGATCACGATAGAAAATCCAAAAAACCCTATTTTTCTCAAATCTCTAGGAACATGTCGACCTAAATTTCTATTTGGTATTGTTCATATAGGAATTACATCAACTTTATAAGTGGTACACTAGAGGCTTTGAGTTTTGTTGATGATGTGACATGTGAACTTTCAGTATTTTTGTGATGTAAACTTTGTCGTAGTTTTTCTACCCAACCAGATTTCTTAAGCTCATTATTTTGTGAACTCTTTAAAAGAGTATGTTTTATGATGTTATGGTTTGTCGACCAACATGTATTTATGAGATTTTGGTTTGAGGACCAATATGTATTCCAATTTTCTTTATATGGAACTAAATTTGATTATTTTTTAATGTAATTTTTGAGACATATTTATGATTTGTGATCTTAACGTAGGCTATCTAGGTACATCCTAATTAGTTGCTTACAATAGGGGTATGGGGCCCAAAGTTCCTAGTACCAAGGAAAACTATCAAAAATTGTGTAATAAGTGATAACATAGTAATTAAAAATATTTAGACAAACATGAAAAAGATCAATAGTGGTGTTGCCTTGTCCATTCCTTGAGTTCTTGTATAGGCTAAGGATGGGGATGGGATAATGTCTAGTGAGAGGCATTACTAGTATTCATTGTCTTTATGAGAGGCTGTTCTAGTTCATCATGTGTCATCTTGAGGATACGAGGTCCAGAGTGATTGGTCCAAGATAACTCAATGCTTGAGGGTTTAGGGTCTAGTGAGAGACCACTCTAGGGTAACTCAAGTAGTTTGACCATGTGATGACCCTAATATGTATCCTAGGTCTCCTCCATAGATTTTGTGTTTTTTCTATTTATGTGTATTTATTGTACATTAGTATCAGAGACCAAGTTTCTACACTGGGAACTCTAAGAATATTGTGTGCTCATTAGTTAACAAGTACTCAAGCTTGCAACAAGACTTATCAATAGAAAGTTAAGAGAACAAAGTTTTGAAAATGAAACTAGAACTAATATAACCTTTAAAAATAAAACTTGGATTCATAACACTTGTATTTTAGACTCTTTCTTTTATGACCATAGATATTGTTCATTTCTATGGGTGTTGTATCAATTAGGATCGCATGAAATATTTAGCTTATTATTCAATGTAAAAATAAATTTTAGATATTTTCAAAATACAAATCTTGATCTAGGTAAGTAATTGTTAAAGAGATGAATGTTGGATCAATATGGTTTTTGGTTAATGACTAAACCATAATCATATTTCTCTTAGTGACTGGTAGGTGTAACTTATTGTTGCATGTTATTTATTATTGGTAATTGGAACTTATTGGTGGTTATCATTTATTTGATGGTTATTATTCTTTTGGTGATTGGTTTTTTATTTGGAAGTTGGTAGTCATTCAATGGTTGCTCTTTATTGGCATTGGTACTTGTTTTGGAGATTTGTATCTGGTTATGGATTTTGGTATGTGATTTTGGCATTGGGTGGTTGTTGTCAATTTCATATTTGTATGAGTAGTTTTTGGTACCCTTGAGGTAGAGAGAGCTTTCAAGATCCCTTGTTTGAGATTTTGATATTCATGTGTGGATCATACATTATCTCTCCAGTAGGGTGGAATTGGGCCTGATTAGGTTACCATGATGGCGGGAGGTAGTGACCCTCTTACCTTTGGGGTTCCCTGTATATTGGCATCGATGTTGGATATTTCATTGATACAGAGTACCATTATTATTCTTATGTCTTGGAGAAATTTTCTACATTCAATTTATGTATCTATGTAATCATGCATCATGTATTTGTATCTTGAGGTCCTAATGGGAAAATGTATTATATTTAGTTTATTATTACATACCTTGTAACATGTGCAATGAATGTGGTGTGTTGGATGTACTTCATTGTATCTGGTATATTTATGTATGCACTATAAGATTATGTATCTATTATTTCATCACAGTTATGGACATTGTACAATTAAAGATGTTTAGTAATATTTATTCAAATGTGATTGAACATGAAGAACCCTTGAGAAATAGAAATAGAATTTTAATTGCTTATGTGTATAAGATGTGTATGTGTTATATTGCTTCCACATTATTATCTTGATGTTGCATAAACTTCTAAGGAAAAAATCTATAAATACTGTAACATAATAGGTTAATTTTCCTTGGGTTCCATAGTGGGGCATTATAGAAAAACTCTCTAGATGATTTACGAGATGATGGACATATTTTCGGGGCATTGTAGAAAAATTGACTCAAATTCTTCAGAAAGATTTCAGCAAATAGTTTTTGGACCTACAATCATCATTTGAATTTCCTGTAAATTAGTTTATTGAGAAAGGGCTTGCCTTGGTCAAGCCCTAGATTGAGGAATCAACCTTGAAATGCAATTAAATTTAAACCATGAAAGGAAGCCAAACAAAAGTAAATATTTACCTTCCTTGATGAAACCCTTGTTAATAAGGATTTTGTAATGCTTGTGTGTTGTAGATGTTTAATTTACAATGAAGGATGTAGGAAAGTTCCAAAAATGAAATGGATCTATCAAAATCATATCATGAAACCATGGATGTATATATGCAAAAAACAAAAGATGATAAATTTGGCGCAATGTAGATCTCCTCCCTTCATGGCCAACAAAACGTTAGATCTTGAACAGAAAATGCTCAGTAATTTTGATAGCTTGAGTGTCCTTGTATGCATAATGATGTCATGTCACTCTTTTGATGTGAAAATAGGGTACCTAGGCTTTATTTATACTATTTTTCAAGTGCAAAAATGAAACAAGATGACGGGATCACTCGACTTTCAAATTTGGAACCCCTAGACAAAACTGGCCTTGGGACTCAAAGTCTTTGGGGAATAGGTCAACCTAGGTCATCTTATTCTAGAATGGGTTGAACTATTCCATAGTAGGTTGATTGGGGTTGACCTATTCCAGTCTTGTTTCGAGAAGGGGTAACCCTAAGGTCTCAAAAATTTCACAGATGAAAATAGAAGTGGGGATGAAAATTGAAATATTTAAAATTAATATTAGATTGAAAATGAAAACTCTTGTATTTTTTTATAATTTCAAATAAAATCAATCCTTTTGTATTCCCTTATGATTTTGAATTGCAAACTATTATGGGAATTTCCATTAGAAATTATAGTAGGTCTATGAGCTTACATCATCATTAGGATTTCCATAAAATATCATAATTAGGGTGTGAGGTCACATCATCATGATGATTAGGGTTCAATATTTATAATTATTGTTTAATATTTATAATTAGGATTAGGATTTATGGATAAGGTTATGATTAGGATTTAGGGTTAGGGTTAGGATTTGTATTAGGGTTAGAATTTACGATTAGGATTTAACATTTAAGATTAGGGTTTATCAAGTATAGTTAGCAATGTAGTTAGCATTTAGGATTAAGGTTTTACCTTTATAATTATGATTAGGATTAGGATTTAATGTTTATGATTAGGTTTTAGCATTTACTATTAGAGTCTATCATTTAAGATTATCATTTCAAGTAGGATTTAAGATTTAGGGTTTAACATTTAGGACCAACATTTATCATTTAGTATTAGGGTTAGGGTTAGGGTTGGGTTTTAAGATTTAGGGTGTAGCATTCAAGATTAGGGTTTATCATTTAGGATTAGAAATTATCTTTTAAGATTAGGGTTTATCATTTAGGATTGTGATTACCATTTACATTAAGATTAGGACTAGTTTTAAGATTACAATTAGGATTTAATATTTAGGATTAGGTTAGGATTACGATGTAGCATTTAAGGTTCATCATTCAAGATTATGGTTTTTCATTTAGGATTATAGTTTACATAGGGGTCTAAGATTTAGGGTTTTGGATTTAGCAAATAATTTTAATATTAGGCTTTAGTATTTAGGATTTAGGTTTGTGGTTATGATTAGGGTTAGGATTCATGGTTGGGGTTTGGGTTAGGAGTTAATATTTAGGATTAAGATTCAATAATTAGGGTTAGGATTAGGCTTTAATATTAAGGATTAGGGTTTTCTCCTTGTTGGATCATATTACAATATCCCAACGCTTACATGAAACTGCAACACAATTTATAAATGCAAATAAACCATGTAGTGAGGAGAGCATGATGTCCAACTCTAACATTCGAGGCTACACAATGTCAAGAATGCAAGATACAATACTCAAAGTAATTGCAAACCATAGAAAATGCTCCTTTGCAAAACTAATTGTGACAAGTATATCAATAGCACCTGATGCACAATACAACTAGCGATGAACAACTTGAAAAACTGGTACGACTTTATATAGATCAACACATTCTCTTAATATTACAATTGTAAGAGTTAAATAAATCTACATTTAAAATAATTCATATCAAGTTTATTTCTATTTAAAATCTTAATTTTTAATTTATAGAACAAACTCTTACTTTTACAAATTCCAAAAACATATGTCAATTGCAAATAATTATAATTCTAAGAAAATTTTGTTTTATATTAAATTTTAATCTTAAATACAAATGAATATTAAACCTTACTTAATACCACTTCTAATTAATTCAACATTTGAACTCATTTAAACTTAAATTAGGATTAGGTTCCACTTAGAGTTATCAAGGGCCCATTTAAGTAAGAGTAGAGTTATACTTAAATATAAGTAAATATAACTATATAAAAATATAACATTTCAATATCAAAATAACAAGCCTGATGAGGTTGATCTCACTTTTACTTCTAGGGAGCCTGTGGTCTAGGAAAAACCAAATGATGGATGGTGGTGCCTCAAAAGGTCATCCAAGTCCATCTTGGCAGTCTTGACATTGAAGTTGATCCACGCTTTCCTCCTGTTGTTGGTCTGCACTTCCCCTTCCGCATACCCCACTTTCTCCTCAATCTGTTCCTTAGGATGGAGATGGACAAGAAAAAGGGGCAGCACAGACGCCTCCTCAAATTGAGAGCGCACATCTTCCAAACTCTCCCTCTTGCATTTCTTCCTTCCACTCTCCTCCTTAATTTCCTCCTGTGTCTCCTCAACCACCTCCTCAGACTCCGGTTCCTCCTCGTCATCGCTGTCTCCCTCCTCAGCCTTCTCAGTCGGCTTCTGCCCGAGATCCCTAGGGCTTTTTCTACTTGGCGTTATGGGGGAGGGAGATTTTTTAGCATGGTAAGTCACTACTTTCCCCGAAGAAGAGATCCCACCTTTCTCAAAGCTGGGGCTCTGAATATCATCCAAGTCAGAGGAGTAACTAGAACTCCCAGACTCCACATTCTCTGTCTGAGGGGGGGCGATGCTTACCATCTGAGCTTGGAAGTGCTCATGGATAAGAAGCAGCAGCCCCTCGTGCAGAGCCGGGTTAGCTATGGGCTTCTTCTTGAAGCTATCCACCGCCTTGCTCAAAGAGGTTAAAAGATAAAAAGGTAAAGAAATTCTAGCTTTCTTCCAAAAATGATTCAAAATGACAAAGTGGTGGGTTCGGGCCCTATCAAACCTTGGGTAAAGTACTCAATGATAACTTTCAGAACATACCTCCACCGCTTCTTCATGGAGTCGGGGACATAGTAGGTGTCAATCTTTCTCAATGCTTTCAATTCTTTCTCACTCTCCACAAAGTCCCTAACCGCATTGGTGGAGAGCTTCTTATCCCTAAAGAATTTGAAACCCTTGATAGGGATGTCGATGACAGCCGCAATCACCTCGTCCGTTATCCGAAAGTAGATGCCATTCACCTTAACCCTGCCATCCTTCCAAGACCCCACCATACTATTGGTCACCTCCTGATCAAAACCATGCAGCTTCATGATATATTTGGTAACCCCACCCTCTTCAAGCTTTTCCCACACTTTCGGCCTGCTTCTCCATTTCTCAAAGTCCCCCACCGGCTCCTTTCTACATCTCTCGCCCACCATCTCCGCACACTGCACACCCACTTTACTCATGTGCCCTTCACTCTGTGACTGGAATATGCCACCGAGAGTAAGCGAAGAACAGAGAAAACAAACCTTGTTATTTCCCCTAAAATGATTGCAATAGACAACCCACAAAGCGTGGCAATTAATCAATAAAGGATTACTACATTTACGAATTCCCATGCTTCTATTATGAAAAGTACCCTTATTTCTTAACCCTTTCATATTCATAATTAAAACTTGATTTCCTCCGTACTTCCTTAGATTTTATCCAAGTCGATCAGGCATTTAACGTCCGCCGACAAACAAGTTTCGGGAAACGAAGTCATTTTTTGGTTTGTGCCGACCCCAATATTCGCAAACCTGTCGGCAACCAGGTTTGCTTCCCAGAAAGTATGGGTGACGTGGAATTTATTGAATTTAGCAAGGGTCTCTCTAGTCTCATTAATGAGATTTGCAATCGTCCAAGATAGATATGAATTGCCATTGATACACTTAATAATGTTATTTGAGTCTCCTTCAAGCCATAAATTGGTGACCCCTATTTCAAAAGCCAATTTAACAACATTGCACGCTGCGTTGGCTTTCGCAAAATGATTTGTTTGGAAACCCAACGGGAGAGCGAAAGCCGCAACACTGTCTCCATTTTCATTTCTAACCACACCTCCACTTCCTGAGGATCCAGGGTTGCCCTTGGAAGCTTCGTCGAAGTTGGCTTTGTGCCAGCCTTCAGGGGGGAGGTGCCATTCGGCTTCCTGTCTTTTCCTCACTTTTTCTTTTACCTTCTCCTTTTTCCTGCCTCCTATCTCAAAAGCTCCCCCCTTCCTCACGAAAATTTTTTCCTTTATGTTACTAAAGATCTTCCTTCCAACAACTAAAGTTGGCTCCTCCCTATCTCTGAAAATTTGATTGTTTCTCTCCTTCCATATGCTCCAACAAAAATGGGGCAGAAGCCAGGAGCTGATTTCCTACAAGGCAGACCCATTGAACATGCCCTACCATTGACAAAAAAAGTTGAGAAGGTTGGAAGGAAAGCACTAGCTGTGGCCAAGGTCCTGGGTGAGGAAGCCCCAAACAGTCCTGGAGTAAGAGAAAAGAAAGAACAAATGATTACCTATCTCTGAATCTTCTTTGCACAAAATACATCTGCTAGGCATGATATGACCTCTTTTAATGAGATTCTCCTGGGTGAGAGTTTTGTCTTGAAGTGCCAACCAAAAAAACATGTTGACTTTGGGTATTAGGCCCGGGAGCCAGGCCCTCGACCAAGGGGGGGACTCTTTTGAGCTCCATAAAGCAGAGTACCTAGAGGCGACCGAATAGAGACCATTGGCATTATCCCTCCAAACCAATTCATCCTTATTTTTGTTGAGGGATAAGGAATTAAACATGATCATAATTGGTTTGAGGTCCTCTGAGATAATGGAAAGGTCCTTCCATCCCTGTTTAGTCCTATAATTGCTGACTTTGTGCCCAAAAAGGTTGATGCAATCATTAGCCCAAACTCCAAAGCTGGGGATATTTATGAGGGGGCCCTGGGAAAGCCAGCTGTCAAACCAAAACAAAATGTTCTCCCCATTTCCTAGCTTCCAAGAGACTTTAGAATTAGCCAAGTCTTGGGCTTTTAAAAATCCATTCCAAACAACAGAGCCTCCAGAGATATCCTCGTTGAATAGAGTGAACTGGATAGAGGGCCTTTTTATATACTTATTTACCACAGTGTCTCTCCATTCCCCTGTGCTACTAAAGATGCGCCAGATTTGCTTCGCTAGGAGGGCCTTGTTGATGTGAGTGAGCTTTCTGACTCCCAGACCTCCATTCTTCTTAGGGAGGCAAACTTTGTCCCAAGCAACCAGGGGGTACCTTTAATTCCTTTCAATTCCCGTCCATAAAAAATCCCTTTGGATTTTCTCCATCCTCTCGGCGAATTTCTCGAGTATGGTGAAAAGGCTCAGGGCATAAATTGGCAAGTTTTGGAGGATGGATTTAACTAGTTGACATTTTCCAGCTTGGCTAAGAGTGGCTCATTTCCAGCCAGCCAGCTTCTTACTAAACCTATCCATAATGTCATTCCAGAAGGAATCAGAAGGGGTCAAACCCAAGGGGAGACCAAGGTAGGTAGAAGGAAGCTTCCCCATCTGACATCCCAGGATTCTGGAGATTCTCTGTTGTCTTTCCTCCGGAATGTTGATGAAGAAAATAGAGCTTTTGTCTCAATTGATGAGCTGCCCCGACCCACTAGAATAGGTGTCCAAAGTGTCTTTCATAGCCTTGGCCTCCCTGACCGAGGCCTCTCCACCCATAATAGTATCATCAACAAATTGTTGATGCGTAAAGGGGGTGCATTTGGAAGAAGGTTTGAAACCTTCGATCCGCCCTTCTTTCTTTTTCTTTTCCATGAGCCTTCCAATACATTCCACCAAGATGATAAAGAGTATTGGTGAAAGAGGATCCCCCCGATGAAGGCCTCTAGTAGGTTTGAAGAAATCAGAGGGGGATCCATTCACTAAAACTACAAGAGAGGGGGTAGTGACCAGCTGGGAGATTAGCTTGCATGATTTGACATCAAAGCCAAAAGCCTTCAACACCAACTTTAAAAAAGACCAGTCCACCCGATCGTAAGCTTTAGACATGTCAAGTTTGAGTAACATCCCTTCTCTCTTACCAACTTCCATAGAGTGAATCACTTCATGCACCATGATGATCAAATCTAAAATCTGTCTGCCCGAGACAAAACCAGATTGTTGTTGGGAAATAATCAGGGGGAGTAGCTTGAGCAGCCTCAAAGTGAGCACCTTCGAGATGATCTTATAAAACGAGTTGCATAAGCTGATGGGTCTGAACTTATCCAAAGTGTCAGCACCTGGCACTTTGGGAATGAGAACTAAGAATGTGGAGTTGATTTCCTTCAGAATGCTTCTGGCTCCAAAGAACTCCTGAACCGCCTTGACAATATCCTTCATATATTAATTTTTGTTAAACATATATTAAACATATATTTTTGTTATTTATTAATTTGATTATAATTTAGAATAAAAAATTAATTTTAAAAATAGGATAAAATGATTTTAAATTATTGTGAAGAAAAAATTAAATAAACGTATTTTAAAATGATATGATAATTAGTTTTTAAGTAAGATTTTAAATAAACTTAAACTCACAAGATATTAAAAATAATAGATTGATATATTTACAATCTTTGATAAGAAAAATGATTTAATTATTATTATTGATTAGACATGCATTTATGTCCGAGGGAGTGAGGTCGAAAATAAAATAATTACTTTGTTGAAACTCTAATCAATTTGTCACAATTGTGAAAAAGATAAAGCTATCATTAATGCATGACATCATTGTTGTAAAAAATATGTGAATTTTTATTAAGGAAAATTGATTTTTCTCCCTATCAAAAATAATATGGACCAATAGAATGAGCACAAAATGTCATTTATAAAATCAAGAAAAATGAAAAATAAATATACACATTGTAAGGTGTATATAAACTTTTAAATTCTTTGATTTAGATTGGTCAAGTTAATGTCATATTAGCACTAAAGCTATCATTAATGCATGACATCATTGTTGTTGTAAAAAATATGTGAATTTTTGTTAACGAAAATTGATTTTTCTTCCTATCAAAAATAATATGGACCAATAGAATGAGCACAAAATGTCATTTATAAAATTAGGAAAAATGAAAAATAGATATACACATTGTAAGTTATATATAAACTTTTAAATTTTTTGATTTGATTGGTCAAGTTAATGTCATATTAGCACTAAAGCTATCATTAATGCATGACATCACTGTTGTAAAAAAATACGTGAATTTTTGTTAACAAAAATTGATTTTTCTCCCTATCAAAAATAATATGGACCAATAGAATGAGTACAAAATGTCATTTATAAAATCAGGAAAAATGAAAAATAGATATACACGTTGTAAGAGCACTAAAATGAATGCATAAGTATTCCTGCCTGCCCATAAAGGAACTAATAATATGCATTATACTGAAACAATAAAAAATAACATCTTCGTTCTACTTTTTAAATGAATTGTATATCTCTATTTGCCTCTCCTTTTGGTGCAAATGATAGTATTATCAATTTAGGAAAACAGACCAACGTAAAAGCAAAGGTGAATCAAAAGCAATAACAAATAAAAATTTAATAAATTAATTAACACAACCTCTAACTTTAATAGAAAAATAAAATCTAGCAGAAAAGTGTTCTATTGTAGATACCAAATTTCCACGGTACATATAATTTTAAGATTTAATTTGTATGTTTTGTTTAGTCTAACGTCGGATTAAAGAGGTGGAGAAGAAAATTTAGAATCACACTGGAAAATCCATCTTCCAGATGAAGAGCTAAAAGGAAAACATTTTTCCTGCAAACTCAGAATTTGTGCGATTTAGACAAATGAATCCTGAAATCATAGGGAGAAATGTTTCTTTCTGCCAGGTGAATCGCTACATTCTCTTCCCAAACTTTTCAGTGCTTACCAATATATACAGTAAAAAGATATTCAAATGTAGAGAAACACTATATTACTGGGATTTGCCAATTTGTTTGGAACAAGCTTGTGGTTTCTAGCGCGCAAATAATGACAACATCACTGCAGAAACTTAAGATGAAAAATGAGAGTATGCTCATATTATCCATGCACCACCCACAAGTACAATGCATTTACAATATTGGGAACAATACATCCTCTGTAGGCATAAGCATCTCTTTGGTAAGAAAACGAATAAGACGGACCTGAATGGCTTGCCCATCTTCAAAATCTTGTATTAACTACTCAGTATTTCTTTTTCACAAACCAAAATACTTGCACATGATAACTACTAAGATGAGCATCTATATCAGCATCCCTCACAAATGGCACTACGAGTTAAACAAATTAATACCATTACATACAGGCCATCTTTATTTTGAGCTGTTGTGACTCAAGATGGAAACCCTGACCCTGCAGCACACATATTGGGTGCCCACATTCAAAGGATTTTAAGGGAGCATAAATGTAGCCACACTGAGAGACACCAGAAATGCCAAAGACAAAGATGATGATAGTAAACTTGTGCCGATGGAGAAATATGGTCCCCAACCTACATCGGGTATACCTCCAGGAATACTGGAATTGTAGACTGGAAAGTTGGGATTAGTTGCCGGGCTTGAAGGACTGCTACTGAAAAAATTTCAACAAAGTTCAATAGAAATATGAGTAGCAACTGGATGTATTGCAAATTTCACAATCTTATATGAGAAAAGTTATCAGTGATTTCCTCAATATATGATGCATACCTTACAATGAAACTGTAAACGCAATTCCCCTTGCCTGCAATAAAAAATACCCAATAAACTATTTTTTCAGATGACATGGAGTCCTCTTCCAAGTATATGCCACAAACAAACATTTGGTGATAGCAACTGAAACGCATAACTTTGCCTCCTTTTATTTCTAAACTAAAGCAAACAAAAAATTTCAAAAAGATCTGAAGACACTCTTACAGATCAGAGAAGGTAATTTTAGGGTATTGTGCATCATCAATACGTGTTTATTCAATAAACCAATCATTAACTCTTTTTTTAATCTAGATCAAAGACTTCATGTTCTAAGCAACTGGAAACCAAATGCCACTGCGCTGGTATACATCAGGATTCAGGATAGGTTTAGTGCAATCAAATGAAATAATTAGCTTGATCTTCTTCTTTCCTTCAAACTTTTAACATTTTCTACACTGAATCAATGTTTTACAAAAATTAAAAGATCTAAAAGATAAAATGAGCGATCTAAGTTACCTTAGTGGTATAATGTGTCATTAAATGTGATTATTCAAAAAGCCATTCCACTGCAGTATCACTGACTCTCTTTTTTACATAGATCTAGGTTTCCATGTTCTTTTCTTGTTAGGAACTAATGAAGTTCAGATGTTACTTCAATTGTATAAACCAAAACAAACATTTAGTGCAAACAAATAAAATACATAGATCTGGCTTCTTTTTTCCTTCAATTTTTTAATTTTCTACGCTGAAATTGTTAAACTTTCATGGATTGGCTAAGAGTCAAACCTAGAACCTCTCATTAGCTGTTTGGGTGCTCTGCCACTAAGCTACCAGCACTTTTTGGTGGTAATCAGTTTATCTTTGGTTCAGATGTGATTTCATTTTTAACACCCACTATTCTACAACTGCTCAAGGATCCTAGCTTGGCTTGGCTTTATAAATTTGGGCCCTGCTACCATGTGTTTTCATAGACCAGCTAGAAGTCAAATCTAAGACCTCTCATTTGTTATTGGGGTGCTTTACCATCAAGCTACGAGCCCTCTTGCAGACCAATTTGTGTTTTGTTCGAGTGCAGCTCGCTAGTTTCAAAAGAAAATGATGAATTGGAAGAAAAGTTGGCATTGCTTTGTATGCACTAGTTTGGAAATGCAAGTAAAAAGCTTCCTATTCCAAACTAAAACAGACCTTAGAGACCATGCAAGGAAATTGAAAGCAAAGCACCAAAAAAAACATTCAAAACAAAGTTACGATAGAAGTTTAATGCAAGTGTATTTTGCTACAATGATTTGGGATGTGAATGCTTGTGCACTAAATTTTCCTATTTTGACAAGTACGTAGTTAGCATAAATCAAATGGTTAAAATGCATAGGATAGTTTCTCAATATATAGATTTTTCGAAAGGACAATGGATGGTGGAAGATGAATGATAAGACTTTCCAGGAATCAAGGGAGAATGGTGGGTCATAATGGACGTTGCTTCAATCTGAAAGGCTAGGATGCATTTACCAAAGTTGTTGCAGCCATAGGGAATATGGGAGACAAGTGCATTTAGGACCCCTGTTATTCTTGGAATTTGGTGGAGAGAATATAACCATAATTAAATCATTTAATTATTTTAGCTATGAGAGGTGGAAAATTTCAAAATAGGGTAATTAAATAATAAGTGGGTTACAGCAGGTAAGGTGACTTAATTAGATAATATAATTATTTAGTTAACTAGGACAAGTTTGCACTTTTAAAATATTAGGTAACTTTGGATTTGAAATACAGTCTAAAATCCTTGCAGAAGAAAATGGTTCTTAAAAACATTAAATATCAAAATTGAAAGAACAAAATAATCAGTTGGCTAAATTACATGCAGCGTACCTAAAGAAAAATGTGTCTTAAGATCTAAGCCTATACTTCGTAATGTCTCACCTGATACAAATGATTTATATTATTCATTTGATATGTGCAAAGTTGCAGTCCCGGTTCAGATTTGGATTCGGGTTCAAGATTCAGGTTCCCACATTTTATCAAGAAAAATTAAGGGGAGGTTTGGGTTTGCTTTGGAGTCGTCTATACATACAAATTATTTATATTATTCATTTGATATATGTGAAGTTACAGTCCCAATTCAGATTTGGGTTCGGGTTCAAGATGCACGTTCCCAGATTTGATCATAAATATTTAAGGGGAGGTTTGGGTTTGTTATGGAATTGTCTATACAAATATATACATATATGCAGCATTAAATAAGTTCATAATACACCACTATGCTAATAGTTAAGTAACATAGTGAAATGCCAAAATACACCACCATATCAATGTTTCAGCTGAAAATTAATCATGTTAGCTTTAAGAATCAGCCTTCACTGATCAAATGTCATCAAAATTCTACAAATTCTTCACTAATTCTGTCTTCCAAACCCACGGGGTTTTTGCAAAACCCTGTTCAAAGCTAGAACAGACCAAATCTGGACCTGTATTTGGTACAGAGCAGACCAGGACTCTGAGGATCCCTAGAAGAATTTGGTAACACAGGATATATATGATGAAGTTAAAGCTTCTTTGGATAAAGAGTATATGGTTGCAGATAGGATGTTTTTTAATATGCAAGTCTTGCTAGTTGTCATGATAATAACAAAGACTGTTTTGCAAGTAATGTTCTAAGATAATGAAAAGAACAGGTTATGATGGAAAAGGTTTACAGAAGAATGGGAAAAGAATTAGAGAGTTCCTTGAGCCAAGTGAGGGCTAAAAATCAAGACTTTGGATATGTAAGTAAAGAAAGTACGAATGATATTACAGGTAATATGATTACAAAAAAGTCAACTCAAGAAATGTAGTGTTCTCAATGTTCTTACTGTAATAGACAGAGACAGAAAAAGGAAACATGATAGGATCTTCATCATTGTATTATCTGTGGATTGAAGAATCAATTTGAAAAACTGTGTTGGAAACAAGGAGTGGAAGAAAGTTAGAAACAACCTGTGAAAGAATGTATACAAATTATTATAAATGGATTGGTGTATCCAACAAACAAATGGTCACAAATATTTTCAAAATACTGTACAAGCGTAAATATTTACATACTAAATAAAATAGTAATAAAGAAAGGTTTGAATGTTGACTTCAGTAACTAATGATTGTTTGTTATTAGTCCAGCAAACTCGTTACCATGATTTTTATTAGGAAAGCAGGGGCTTTAAAAGGGACTTACCTTAAATACACTGAGAAAGATGGAACAAAAAAAACAAACAAGACACCAACAACAATCACAAAACAACTACAAGAGATTTCATCAAAAAACCTTACAAAAGCAGCCCAAAGTCGGGGTGGTTTAATGAAGTGTTCCAAAGATTTTTGCTAGACTTCAATACAAGGATCCTTCACCCCAATGATTTTTCTGTTTGTAATAGGAGAACCCACATTTAGTCCCAAACCATCATAAGAGTTGTGTTGATGAGAGTTTTTGTACCACTACATAACATATTAGTAATTCAATATCTGATACAGAGTATCAAACACACAATTCCTCTCTTGAAAAGTTAATGCTCATGGGACATGAGAATAACTCCAATGTTCCTTACACTTGTGGATACTCGCTCAGTTTATCGATGTGATTTGTTGGTAATCACATAGGCGGCCGTACGCAAATTGTTGAGGATGACTTGGACATTGGTGGGATGATGGAGATGGTAATTCGGTGCGAATGCTAGATGATATTGGTGAAAAGGTGATAGTAGTGGAGGGTGAATGGTTCTTATGACTGGTATCTATCTAACTCTCTTCTTCTAAATTCTAAGTCCTAAAGTACTTGCTATCCTACTTCTACTCCTATGGATGGAAGATTAGCAAATGGACTGGGGATCGAATCTAATGAAAGCTTACCAACGGCTCCACCTCCATAGATGCAATGATTCAAAGAAAAAATAAACTAGTTTGCCACATAAGGCTTCCCAACATGCCGCTAGGATGCTAGTGGTTTAGTATTGATCCCTATCAAACATCTACTAATACTACCATGCAACTATTCATCTACTTTACTCTTAACAACTTGAAATGCAACCAACTTTAACAACTTGAAAGGAAATTTTAATCTAACTATTTGGAAGTAGAAACCATGCAATAATACCAAAGGCTCTTAATCACCATGCAAGTCACAACAATGAGAAAGAAATAGCGAATTTTGGCATTATCTTTGCAACAATTTTCTCTGACCATTACAAATGAGAGCAAATGGCCTTATATAGAGGCCAAAATGTACAACCGACGATAGAGATAAAGAGGCAAAACTGACGATCCAGATTGAATCCTAGAAACCCTAATTAGGGTTGCCACCCCATCAACCAATGAGAAGATGCCACCTCATCAATGGACCAATGAAAAAAGTGTAAAAGTGGCAACCAATGAGAAGGCACCAAAATGGTGGCCAATCAGAATTAGACACGTCCTATCCTAGAAGAAAGAGAAATTGCCTCTTGGGCTTACATCAAATGATCTTCTAATATAGATCTCCCGTTTTCTTTCATTCTTTTAGCTAAGGCAATGAACCTAGCTAGCCTTTCGTTGACTTCTTCCATGGGAGGGCAAGGTGTATGCTTTATCTTGAGCTCAGCCAGTTTCACCATGCTATTTGCTGTTTGTAGTGTCTTCTCATGATCCTTCTCATACTCTTTTGTGAATCCAATAAAAGCATTTAGGGAGGAAAGGGTGTTCAGATGTTTCTTCTTGATAGCAACCCTTCCTAACTCATCCAATCTTAATCCAACTCTTGTCTCATTGATATCTTCTTCTCTGATGTTTTCAAAATCAAGTGCCATCCCAACGTCGCTCATCATGGTTGAAATGGAAGTGTCGACGCTTGGGCTGTGTTGTGCAACTGCCTTCTGTATCTCTTCGAGTATTTTCAATCTAGTAGTCAAGGCAACAAACCAAGATTCAACCGTACTCAGTCCTCTCTCATCAACCAACTTGGCCCTCTCCAAATATGCCTCTGGTAGCCCAATGAATGCCTGTAGCTTGGGAATAGCTAAACCTTTGATGGGAAGGAAATCCTTCCACTTTTCTTCAAATATTCTGAACTTGTTTCTAACAGTCACCAATGACCGAAATGTCGAGATGAAAGAAGGAAAGAAATTTCGCCCATCTTGGATTGTATCATGGATCCAACCCTTGACTTCATGTAGCTAAGCTGATATTTCTTCTAGGTTGCTCCCGCTATCTTGAGGAACAGCTGCCTGGTGCAACTGTTGGATAGGCTAGAAATCTCTCCAATATTTGTTCTCGGCCTCCAACTTTACGATCCTTTCATTTGCCTTCCTCAACCTTTCTCTGATTCAAGCTATACCCTCCTGGATCTCTTCACATTCCATATCATTTGTGTTTCTTCCCAAGTTGTGTTCCACTATCTCATATTCCTGGGCCACAATCTCATCCACTGCCTTATTGACTGTTGGTATAGCAATCTGAACCTTTCGGTGACCATGATTGTCGCTCCTAATTACCTTTGCCACCGTTCTTGCCATTTGTTTTTGGTTCTCGCTATCACCCTTTTCTATTAATCCTTGGATGTCTTCAACTGTTCGAGCATTTACAACCTCGCCTCTTGGCATAAGCATTGCCTTAACCATAGTAGTGTGGTGCATCTCCCCAAATCTGGATTTGGTTCGATTAACAAAGCATCACCAACGGCCTCGGGTGCCTGACTTATCACCTTGATGTTAATCGGCCCATCTTTTTCTCCACTAGTCATTGCCATATCATCTCCTTGTTGGTTTTCTAAGAGAGGGGAGTCACTGTAACCACTTGATTCTGAATTAGCGCTCACCTCTACCGCGGCCCCTTTATCACTTGAATTGACCTCTTGGCTTCTAGCCTCAATTATGCTTTCTCTTGATGGAACTGTATGCTATCTCTTGGCCGGAGGTTTTGGATGTTCTTTGCTTTTCTCAACCTCCAAAGCCCTTTTCTTGTTTCAAACTATTTCCTGTTACCGATTACTTCCTACACCTTTCTATCCGACTGATTCTGTTGGACTATCTTTTGGCTTCATCTTCTCATAAGTAAGGGGGACCCTTTGACTTTGTAGCTTCCTTAATCTTTCATTATACCACGACTCGGTATGCAAATCTACTGCCCTTGTGACTTCTTCCAAGGAAGGATCCTAATGGTCATCCCAATCTACTGGATTCAACTCTATTCCTTCTACTGTATTATAATCTTCTCTCAACACATTTCCATCATCTTCCAGTTGATCAGGAATATCAATGCCTATCCATTTGATATCTCTCATCATGTTCACCGACAATCTTGAGAAAGCTAGCTTTCTCACATGAAAGTCATCCTTGGCATTGGCCCAAAAGTCCTCTATAGTGGGAACATGCTTAAATGCATTTCCATGAGATACCTTGATAAGACCATTAGGATTGAATCCTTGCCTTGCTCTGTACCACCCTAGATGATACCATTCCAATTCCTTCTCTGCAGTTGCAAAGGCGGCCCGATTGGGACAACTATCATTGCCAATTCCGAATGAGAAGGTAATCCCTGTCTTACCTTCGTTTCTCATTATTCTATCATAGTGCTCAAGTTGCCTATCCAATTCCATCAAAACTACCTTGTCAGATGGGTATCTTGGAAGCCTCTTGGGACAAACTGTGCTCCCTGCTACTGTAATGTAGGTGAATTGCGAAAATTGGATGAACCAACTCCCAAACTTCTTTATCTTTGATTCCGCTTTCGGTGAAAGTCTCTTAGCAGGTGTCCCTTGTAATACCCTTACTGTCTTCATGGCAAAGGCGTCACAAAACATTTTGTAATCCTTGTTGTTGTGCAAATGAAGCTATGGATAGCATTCATGCACCAAATATTGCCTGGGCCCCTTGCCAACTTCTCCTAAAGCCTTAAGTCCCGAACTCTTATACAATCTAGCAATTAGGTAAAACAAATAGGATCCCATATAGAATTGTTTTTGGTTTTGTGTTGTTCTGAGTTGTAACTCTAGATTCTCACTTATGATCCTAGCCCAATCAAATCTTCTTTTTCCATTTTCAATTTCATCAATGGAGAAGTACATCTAGTTTTCAAATTGCATACCTTGAGCTAGGCCCATGATCCGGCTGAGAAACACAATGAGATCTTCGTATTCTGATTTGAAGTCCGTCACTGTAAGCTTTGATGACCTGGTTACGCCTTTCTTTCCTTCGTGTAGCCAATCCTGCTTTAGATGTATGAAATAGGCCTCCTAGTTATCCTGAAAGGATTTAGCCGCCTAATCCATCATCACTACAATCATGCTCTTGTACTAGGGAATGTTAAATGTTTCTTCAATCGCTTGTCCGACAATATTGGCCAACACCCTCTTCCCTTCATCAAAAATGATGGATTTACTAATCAAATCAAACCTGGATGCGCATTCCATAACCAATTTTGGACAGGGCAATGTAGGAGGAAAAGTTGTTGCATGTACAATTTCGCTTTTGTATATCTTCTTTGCCAAGGGGGATTGTCCTTCCTTTAGTTTGTCCTTTACTTGTATCATGTTTATTGTATCGACATTGGTATCGGTTATTCGCCTCATTTTCGATAAGAAAGTTGTTTTGGGCATCATATCCTCTTTGGCTTTCTTAGTGTTTGTTTCCTTAAGATTCTTGCTTGCACTACCATCCTCCATCTCGTCGCCCTATTACGGGATGGTAAAGTGGTGGACAATGAATGCAAGAACCAAAGGAGACAATATCTAGACAAGACCAAAAGAAGGAAATCAACTTAAGGACCCCTTTCAACTCTAAACAATTTAAAGTTACCTCTACCAATAGCCGGATCTTTTTTTTGGAATTTAGGATCAGACTTTGAGAATTTCAAACCCCTTGCAAAACTTGAGGCTCTAGCTAGAAAAAATCAGAATTTAGTGCTCTCGGAATTATCCACCATTTGCCCAAAAAAAATTAGACCTTTGATCACAATAATCTCCTCCAAACAAAATCGCCCAAATCTGAAGTAAAAAAATGCAGTCCCTCTAGAAGAAATCAGACCCTAACCATAAATCGCTTAGGGCATAATCAGATCTGCCCTCTCAAAAACATGCCAAGGATGGAAAATTCTGCCCTCAAACAAATTCGCCCAAGCATGGAAGATGTTCTTTCTCAATAAAAAATTGCCACACATGAGAGAAATTAGACTGCCCTAGCAAAAATCGCCCAACATGAAGAAGAAATCTGCCCTTTTCAAAATCGTCCAAGCATGGAAATTCTGCCCAAAGAAGAAAATCGCCAAAGGAAGGAGAAATCTGTACTTGCAAGAAAAAATCGCCCAAGGAAGAGCTGCTCCAAGTCAAAATCACTAACACCAAAGAGGAGGAAAATGAGAAGTGAGGAGAAAAGAGGAAAGAGTTTCCTCTTATACCCAACTCTCATACTCTCCATAGCTGGTCGACTGGGACCTTGGGAGCAAAAAATAAATTAATTAGAACACAAAAATTGGCCCCCAATTAAATGCTTAGCCCAAAATTAATTTTGCTAAGATGAAATTTACTTTTAAAAATTGCCAATTAGACCAAAATTGCAAAAAGAAAGTAAATAATGCCTTGGAGATGCTAAATGTTTCCATTTAATGATGATTTAGTAATTAATATGTCATTAAAATCGGATTTTGGCTAGCCAAAAGCCATTTCTCAATATTAAATTGCCAATTTCATTAAAGACTTAAAAATTTTCAAGGCAATTTTAATCCATTAAAGCCAATTTTTTGCCATTCAATTCAAATTGATTTTGCCAAGCAATTTTAGTTTTGACAAGAATAAAATCATTTCTAGAGCCTAAAATTGATTTTGCAATTTGATTTCATCTTCACAAAGAAAAAAAAGTTTTCCCAACAAAGAAATTCAAGATTTTCCAAAAAACTCAAATCTAACAAAATTTCACCTTTTGAAAATTATCCAAATTTTCAAAAGAAATTGTCGAAGTACAAATTTTGCAATCTTATCTTGCCGAGTGTTGTTTTTTTTTTTTCGAAAATTTTGTCCGGCCTAAGGATGAAATTGGTCATTTTGAAAAATCAAGTTGAAACTGGGTGAAAATAGACTTAGCCCTCTCCCCTCTGGCCCTGAAGGTGTCCAAGACTTAAAATTTTCAAAAAACAAATCAAAATTTATTTATTTTTTTGGACAACCCAAAAATTTGCCAAGGCGATTGAAAAAAAGGGGGTCCCCAAAGTTTTGGGGCAATGGTGTGAGAACCTCGCAACAAGCTGTCCAATGAAGAAAAAACAATAGGAGATTATCCCGTATTATCAACCTTTTGAAACTCCTCAAGTAAAGAGTTAGACTCATCAACAATAGTAGACATTCCTTCATTTTTCCTCCAAACTATGTGATTTTTCTTATTCCGTACAAGTAGTAGTAGCATGTCCCACTTCAAGAATGACAAATAACAAAAGAGTTCAAATTCAATGGGATGCAACTAATTACAAAATTTAAACAATAAAATTATTTGAGGGAACACTCTGTTCTTTTCCAGAAACACACAAAATCAAGCAAGCAACAAGCACTTCTTAATGTTAGTTATCAAAATTAACATACAAAATTCGCCAAAAGAATTGGCAATGATCTTTAAAAAGCTTTTCATCCAAAAACTTCAACAACAACCTAGGTAAACAAATCGAACAAGGAATTTAAAGATTGAATATTTCAAAGGATTAAAACCTAGGAACCAATTTTGAAGAGAAAGGCCACTCATCCCCAAAAACAAGAGGCCTTCAAAAAGAATCCTAGAATGATCCTCCTCATTTCAAGAGGAAGGTGAGAAAGATTGTTCACCATAACTATTATCTTGTCCTTTGAGTTTCCAAATCCAAAGAAACCATCTTTTGATCATATCAATATTGGGCCAATCACTACGTGAGAAATTTTCAATGAGTGAGCATCTAAGTCGCACACATGATTATGCAAGAAGTGACTAAGGAATATCAATATCAATTTGCCCTTCCTACACACCTCAAAGAATTACCCATACTAGAACTCCCAGCAATGCAAGGTTCCTCTGAAACCCTAGGATTTAGAATAGGAACAACACCATGGGGAGAAGAAACAACTACTATAGGAGCAAATAAGCTCTTTGAAAACCCATCTTGATCATAATCAATTTGCAGGCTTAAGGAAGCACAAGCATTCTTAAAATAGAGACCTTCTAAACCCCTAAGCTTTAGATCAACAACATCTTCCAAAACATTGTAATTTGAACCTTAGGGTTTAGAAAGAAAGTAACCACAAGATGTAAAGAAGTAATTCCCTCCTCCCCAAACTCAAGTTGCATAAAACCAAACACCATATGTTAATTCAAAGGGTATCTCCTAGATCCGAAAATATGGGCATCAATTGATCCACAATATTGAGGACCGATTTAGAGAGTGAAACCCTCATAGAAGGGAGGAGAAACCCTTTCTACAACCAAAGAATGGATCATCCACAAGTATCTCAACATCCAACTCCTCAACATGTCCTTTCTTTTTTGGACAAGCTTCCAAGAAGATATCCAAGAGGAGTTTGTTCTCCTCTTCAATCTAATCCTTAGAAAAATCAATGTGAAGACCAACAAAGGGCGAGCTGTCATATTCAACTTCCTCTACTACACAATCATATTCATCAAATTCAAGGACATCAAAAATCCCTATCTCCATCTTTCTTGGCATTTGTTGATTCTGACTCAAAGGAGCTCCTGGGCATGAAGGATTTGGATGCTAGAGCCCTTCCCTCCTTCATCCTCATCTGTTGTGTCGATCTCTTTCCCTACTTCACAATCTTCATCTCAACACCCACTCTTCTCCAATCACTAATTTTATGTTCTAAACACTTAATGTGAGCAACTGTGGTATTGTGGAAGTTGAACAATGTGGTAAAAACTTTTGAAGATGATTTAAGAGCCATCAAAATTCATCTTACTAGATTCTGAATGAAATGTATACATTTGCAAGAATATGAACAATCACCACATACATTGTGGATCCAAGTAAGCAGTTGGATGTGAGAAAATAACTAACAAAACTTAAACTTTCAAGAAAAGTGTGTAATTTACTACACCAACATGGTGAGGTCAACTTATAACCTGGTGGACAAAATTTGGATCTGTTTA